>PVKC010037557.1:0-12950 GCA_004027635.1 Crocidura indochinensis
GTCACTCTTCTTTTTTTTTTAAACTTTTTTTCTTTACTTAAACATTTTGATTGCATATATGCTTGTGATTAGGTTTTGGTCATGCACAGAACACCCCCTTCACCAGTGCAACATTCCCACCACCAATGTCCCAAGTCTCCCTCCCGCTCTTCTGCACTTTCAAAGGAAATAGTGATTAGGAAATAAAGGCCACTCATAGAATGGGAGAAATGATTTATCTTATACCCTTCTAATAAAGGATAGTATCTAAGATATACAAGATACTGACAGATTTTACAATTAAAAAATCTAACCACATCAAAAATGGGAAAAATAAATGAACAAATATTTTCTCAAAGAAGAAATAGTGATGGCCAAAAGGCACATGAATAAAATAGTCCAAATCACTAATCATCAGGGAGATGTAAATCAAAACCACAATGAGGTATCATCTCACACCAAAGAGAATGGCATATATCACAAAGAACCAAAACAAATAATGCTGGTGTGGATGCAGGGAGAAAGAAGCTCTCATTCACTGCTGGTGGGAATTCTATTATAACCTTTCTCAAAAAACTGGATATGGATATTCCTGAAAAAACTGAAAATTGAGTTTCCATATGATCCAGCTATACCACTATTAGGAACACAAAAACACAGTACAAAAGTGTTCTCTGCACTCCAATGTTCAGTGTAGCACTATTTACAATAGCTAGAATTTGGAAGCAACCCAGGTGCCCAACAATAGCGAGTAGTTAAAAAATCAGTGGTATATCTAAACAATGGAATACTGTGTAGCTATTAGAAAAAATGAAGTCATAAAATTTGCATATACATGGATGGACATGGAGACTATTATGCTGAATGATATGAGTGGGAGGCAGAGAGATTGACAGAGATAGATACTCATCTGTGGTATATAAGAAAAATAAAATACAGTATAATAATAATAATAATAATAATAATAATAATATCAAGAGACAATAAAGATGAGATCTGGAAGAACCAGCCCATGATATGAAGTTTACCACAAATAGCAGTGAGTGCAATTAGAGCACCAATTGTAGAAACTAACATGACAATGGTGAGAGAGAGAAATAAGATGCCTGTCCTGAAGAGAGGCAGGGGGTGGAGGAGGAGGTAAATGGGAAACATTGGTGTCAGGAAAGCTAAATTGGTAAAAGTTGATGTGCATTTGAGGACTGAAATCCAGTTGTGAACATTTCTCTAACAATGGTGTTTAAATATAGGAATTATTAAAGATTAAAATATAGAGAAAAAATTTATTCATAACTGAGATCCAGCCAATGCCCTCATATATTTATGTCCATCAGTTCATCCTTTTTACAGGACTTCCAAATCCTTTTACCATTTGTTAAACATACTTTTACTGTAGTTGAATTTTATTTAATCTAATAGTATTAATATTTTAGCCTCTCTGAAGTAAATGAATGTGCTAAGAATTATTAAAAAGTGAAATTTCCGGGGGCTGGGCGGTGGCGCTGGAGGTAAGGTGCCTGCACTAACCTAGGACGGACCGCGGTTCGATCCCCCGGTTCCCCATGTAGTCCCCCATGCCTGCCAGGAGCGACTTCTGAGCGAATAGCCAGGAGTAACCCCTGAGCGTCACCGGGTGTGGCCCAAAAAACCAAAAAAAAAAAAAATGAAGTTCCCATACAGATATTATTTCAGATCTCCTGATATATTGAGTGGGGTTAGAAGAAATTAATTTCTTGTAATCTTGTGATTGTGACTGTTAGGTTTTCAACCTTTCATTCTCTTCCTATTTTTTGATTCATTTTTGTAACCTTGTGGATGTGATATATGTGTCTTCAGCCTCCCAATTTTTCTCCCAATTTTGATGGAGTTATGAGTTGAATTTTTGTTGTTAAGTTCTATGAGTGCTTGATGCATTCTTGGATATTAGCTCTGATATTTCGTGTGTTAATACTTTTCCCCATTTGGTGGATTGTCTTTATTTTAGTCCATGTTTCTGTACTTGATCTAAAATATGTGTACTTTTCAATTTTGGTTGGGAGGAAGTCTCCAAGCAGTGCTTGGGAAATATAGAGACAGGTCAGGCAATTCTTGGTCAAGTTTGCCAAGAGCAAGATGCCAAGGATATAGTTCTATTTAGGCCCCAAAGTACATAAATATAGTAGCCACATTAGTGATATAGGGGCCTCTAGAGTTATAAGAGGCAGTGCTCAGAGTCTTCAGGGTTATAAGGACTAGTGTTTATGGAACAATATGGAACAATCTAGTGGTAACTCCCATCTTCCTCTCTAATTACCTGTGGCTACTCAGTGAGTTTTATAATTCCATACACATTTTACTAAAGTTTGTTCTAAGTTCTTGAAGAATATCAACAGGATTTTAATGGAAGTTGCATTGAATTAGTATAATGCTTTGAGTAGAACAGTTGTTTTAACAATGTAGTCTTCCAATCCATGGACATGAAGAATTTTTTTCTGTTTTCTTGTATTTTATACTACGTATTATAATATTGATTTATAATTTTTAGTGTAATCTCCCCATCTTTTATCCAGTGAATTCCTATGTATTTAATAATTTGGAACTGTTTTTTTAATGCCTAGTACTTATTCCTTGCTCTGTTCTCAAAGATTACTCCTGGAAGGCTGAAAAAAACCATTTGTGTGCCAGAGATCAAAATCAAAGACAATGTACTGTTGCTCCAGTGAAGCACCAATTTAAATGTAGCTCTCTTTTTGTTAAATTTCTCTTTGTTATTTGCCTAGAGGAATACAAAAAATACTTTGTAGATTTGTATTATAGCATTGTACTTTACTGTTTCTAAGAGCATTTTTTTGTGGAGTCTTTAGGGTGTTCTATATATATTGCATGTCATCTGTAATAATGAGAATTTAACTTCTTTTTCAATATGGATTCCCTATTTCTTTTTTCTAGCCTAACTATGATAGATACTAACATTTAACTATGATGAATAATAATGGAGAAAGTGAACATCCTTGCCATGTGCTACATCTCAAAGTGAGGTCTTCAGTTTTACATCATTGAGTATGATGTTAATTGTGGGTTTATTGTGAATGCTACAACACAAATCTACTAAGTATTTTTTGTATTCCTCTAGGCAAAGAACAAATAGTAGAGAAATTTAACAACAAAAAGAGAGCTACATTTAAATTGGTGCTTTACATATGTGGTCTCTCTTAGAGAATGTTAATGGAGAGCTTTTAATGCCTAAACTCTGACATTTCCTCCCCCCACCACCACCTCTCTCTCCATATCTAGATGTTTTTAGGAACACCTACTGGCAGTGTCAGATTGAAGTTGGTCCAGTATGTTGAAGACAAGCATTTTACCACTTTACTATTTATCTCTCTAGCCCTCTGATATTTCTTAAATCCATATCATCTATTAATCATTAGAAATATATTAGGTTGGGACTGGAGCGAGAGCATAGCACTAGGGCATTTGCCTTGCATGTGGATGACCTGGGACAGGTTCAATCACCTGCATCCCATATGGTCTCCTGAGCCTACCAGGAGCTATTTATGAGTACAGAGCCAGAAGTAACCCCTGGGCACTGCTGGGTGTGATATCCCTAAGCCTTCCCCAAAAGAAAGGAATATATTAGGTTTCTTCTTCAAAGAGTATTTATTATATATAAGTATTTTGATATTTTACATATAAGGTTATTTTCTTAGGTTAATTGCTTCAATTGCTGTTAATTCTCAGTGTTAGTTGATTTATTTTATGTAACTTTCTGTATATTTGGTACCCAAATGTATTCATTCTGATGGAAAGTTTGGACCACATCCAATGGTACTCAGGGATTACTTTGGGCTCTGTACTCAAGGGTCACTCTTGGCAGTGCTTGGAGAACAATATACAGTTCTGGGGATAAAACTAGGGTTTGTACATGCAAAGTAAGCACCTTAATTCTTGTACTATATCTCTAACCTTTAAATTTACCAATATTTAAAAATATTAAATAATTTCAAACATAAAAAAATGTTTAAAGAATGTTGTGAGAAAATGCTATCTGACTTAAAGACAGACAGAAATTATTCTTACTTGGATCCATTAATACTCTTTCACAATAAATATAGATATATTAATGTATATAACATATGAAAATACTCTATTAATTCATATAACACTGATTATAAAAATAAACATTTTATGAACCATACTAAAATGAGTACAGGAGAGAGAATGCTTAATATTAAAATAAAAATAATGAAAGAATCAGGAAATTATCACCTTGTAAGTATAATTATAGTAATACAGTCAACCAATAAATTTATTGACATTAAAATGGTGATAGCTTGATGAAGATCAGTATATTTACAGTTTCAATAGTATCCTATCAAAATACTTAATATCTTAATAATAGATAGTACAAAATACTGGGAACATCCTTGAAGTTTTGTAGTAATATATATCACTAACCATATTTAATATTAATATTTAATGCTTCTCCAGGAAGAACAGCATCATGGCTAAGGTATTTGTTTTTTTGTTTGTTTTTTTTAATTTTTGGGGGGGTTTTTGGGTCACACCCGGCAGTGCTCAGGGGTTACTCCTGGCTCCATGCTCAGAAATTGCTCTTGGCAGGCACGGGGGACCATATGGGGCACAGGGATTCGAACTGATGACCTTTTGCATGAAAGGCAATTGCTTTACCTCCATGCTATCTTCCGGGCCCCGGTATTTGTTATCAGAAAGCTTCTCTGAATCCAATCTGGAGGAAGCTTTAAATAAAATAAAAACCAGGTTATAGATTCCACAAAACAAGTTTTTTTTAGTCTTAAAAATGTTCAATGGTGGGCCCGGGAGATAGCATGGAGGTAAGGCGTTTGTCTTTCATGCAAAAGGTCATCGTTTGAATCCCGGTGCCCCATATGGTCCCCCGTGCCTGCCAGGAGCAATTTCTGAGCATGGAGCCAGGAGTAACCCCTGAGCACTGCCGGGTGTGACCCCCCCCAAAAAAAAACAAAAACAAAAACAAAAGCAAACAAACAAAATGTTCAAGGATGAATGGCAAGATGGAAGGAAAGGGACCTTAAGACCATGATGGAAGGAAGAGAAGAATGTGGTATTAGAACACTTTATGCACGAAACCCTATTGTGAACAGTATTGTAAATCATTATACCTCTGAAAAAAATCCTCAAGTATATAGAACACACAAAGAACATAGAGTTGTTCAAGTAGAATAAATTAAAGTGTCATGGCTAGTATAGAAATTCTGAATTCAATCCTACTTATAAAAGAGATTACTGGAACAGTCAGTATAATTAGAAAGAAGTTTGTAAATTTGAAGCTAGTAATATATATCAATATTAAGGCTCATTGTTGTTCTGTTTATACTTGACTGGGTTAGCCTGAAATTTAGGTATGTGAAGCAAAGGCAAGTTCACATAATTATAAAGCATATGATGCCTCTAGAGCACTGGATTTACTTATCTATTATTCACTTTATTTATTTATTATTTTTATTTAAGCACCATGGTTACATAGAGATTTGAAAAAAGCAGCATTAAATAGTTCATAAACATGTGTCTTGCATATGACTAAGCCCATGAATAATCAAATAGAAGAGATATTTGGTTTTTTGTGGGCCACACCCAGTGACTCTCAGGGGTTACTCCTGGCTATTCGCTCAGAAGTCGCTCCTGGCAGGCACGGGGGACCATATGGGGAACCAGGGGATCGAACCGTGGTCCGTCCTAGGTTAGCACAAGGCAAGGCAGGCACCTTACCTCCAGCGCCACCGCCTGGCCCCAAGTTCTATAATACAATATTTAATATCCAATAATCCATTTTATTAATTGGTTCAAAAGTATATACGATGTTATGGTTCACTGTAATTATTTTGTTTCTTGGGGGAGGCAACACCCAGTGGCACTCAAGGATTACTTCTGGCTCAGAAGTTACTCTTGGCAGGCTCAGAGAACAATATGGTGTTTCAGGGTTTGAACAAGGATCAGCAGGGTGCAAATCAAACACCCTATGAGCTTTGCTGTCACTCTGGCTCCCATTGTAAATTTTTTCTTCATAAATAGTAATGACACCACTTGAACGTGACCCAAAAAGTCACCGCTAGTGTGAGCAGGTTTATTAAGGCACAAACTCCCATTTTATTCAACTGTTTGAAATAGCAAAAATAATTTTAGGATTTACATTTTGACAGAGCTCAGAATTTGAAAGCCCCTTATTTATTTTAATAATTCCTGTTACAGATAAGGAAATAAAGGAGTTTACTGATCCACAGGTCTCGTAGTCAATGACAGCAGACCCAGATTAAATCACAAGTGTTTACATTAATCCAGAACCTCTTTCTTTATCTTTCTTCTTAGTTGAGCACTTTACTATAGTCTAACTTGTATTGTTCTCTGCTTTTAATGCATTAATCCTTCTCCTCAAAGGATTTTAAGCTCTTTTAGAAAAGAAAGTGTCATCTACCATTTTGAATAGTAGCCATATGTGTGAATTGACCCTAAACAATAGAGTCAGCATTAAAAGCTTTGCAGACACTCTGCTTTTAACCCTTCTAATAATTCTGAGACCTGTATTCACAGTCTAATTTATAACATGGAACCTTGGCATTACAAAGGTTAAATAACTTGAACCAGGGATATAGTAAAGAGTTATGATTTCTGGACCCCAAGCAGTGCCAGGAGTGACCCTAAACACAAAAATAGAAATATTCCCTGAATAACACAGGGTACAACCCACCGTGTGAAAAGTGAGAGTAAGAAAAAGAACACTTTTTTAAAACTGCTTTCATTTAAAATAAAAATACGTATATTTTTGATGCTTGAGGAATTTCAGTAGTATAAAATTAATAGTATTGTTAGTCAAACAGAGCAGGAGCTTGCAAATTGACAAAAAATTTAAATTAGCAATTTTCTTTTTAAGTGTCCCCTATTAAGAATACAGTAAATGTAGAAGCACATCGTATGCAGATACCTTTGAAATACTTAAGTTCGCTGTTCATAAGCTTTCAAGCGGATACATAAGCAAAAATTAAATACTTTGCTTAAAGAACACAAATTTTTTTTTTTTTTGGTTTTTGGGTCACACCCGGCAACGCTCAGGGGTTACTCCTGGCTCCATGCTCAGAAATTGCTCCTGGCAGGCACGGGGGACCATATGGGGCACCGGGATTCGAACCGATGACCTTTTGCATGAAAGGCAAACGCCTTACCTCCATGCTATCTCCCGGGCCCCAAGAACACAAATTTTAAAGAGCAGAGGATAGGAACATCCAGGCCCCACATTCTTCAAAGCCTATCAAGATAAGTTGCCTTTGAAGGTGATTACTAAATTCTATATGCCCTAATTAATGAAAAGTTGAATCCGTTGGTGATTTTTTTGGAAAAAATTTTATTGTATTTTCAGAAAGTTCTGGTAAGTGAAAAAAAATCTGGGCTTTTATTTCTAAAATCACTACGATACTGCATTAGAAAATATGTTTTATAAAGTAAATTTATATACTTTTATAGAACAGCTGAAAATATATTAATCAATTAAGTTTTACATTTCATAAAATATTAATAATTTATTTAATTTTTCAGCAGAAATGCTATTTTTTTCTCACTTGGAATGTTCCTGCTCATCCACAAAGCCTAGAGGACAATACTGAGAACTTTTTTTTGGGAGGGGGTCACACCTGGTGGCACTCAGGTGTTAATTCTGGCTCTGTGCTCAGTATGGCTCCTGGCTGGCTCAGGGAACATATGAGATGCCTTAATCAAACCCGGGATTGCCCTGGACTGGCCATGCAAGGCAAATGCCCTACAGCTATGATATCTTTTCGGTCCCAATATCAAGAATTTTAATAAGCAAATTCCCTTTTGATTTTGCAAGGTCACCCATCAGGAACAACGAAAGGCAGAGCCACATAGACTGGATGACTAAAGAATGAGTAGAAAATCTTGCTAAAAGAGATTTACTGTTCTTTCTACTAAACAAGTAGTAACATTGGATGTCACTTAAATGTCAGTAGATGCCAGACATGGACCACACCAAAGCTCTATGGGGTGAAGAAAAACCATTTACCAGTTGTGGATTGGTAGCCAGAAGAACATTAGTTGAGAAATAAATGGTGTTAATGTGCATTTATTTAACACAGAGCATTTAATCCCGAGAAGTTTTTAATCTGGTGTTCATTGTCCTGTTTCCTTTGAGAAAGACACTCTTGAGAGCACCCTGTTACATTACAAATTTGTGTCTTGGGAAGAATGATTCTTCCAGAGAATTCTTCCAGAAAGAGCACAGGCATTTCTACCATTGTTTTCAGGAATTGCCATAGCATGAAAAGGGCCAGATTAACATTCCCCAAAATCTTCCTCACAGATCTGATGCATGCTCCCAGAAGGCTCTGCCTATTTTCCTGTTTTGTTTCTGATTTTGTTTCTATTCCTGTTTTATTTCTGTTTTTTTCTTCTGATTTGTCTTTAACATTTGCTTTCAATTTGATATACTATATAATGGCTTTAACCCTAGTCATGCATTACAATTATCTCAAGACTCAGAATTTTTCATCTGATTGATCTAGAATGGAGTCTGGTTATCTGTATTCAAACTCCCCAGTTAGTCCAAATGTGCATTATAAAATAATTCCCAACCCTGGGGACAACCCAAGAATCCTGAGGAATTTCTTTGAATACTCAGAGTATATCACCTTGTGATAACAGTGTATCATATTCTAATGAGAAAATTTGAGTTTCTAAAATTAAAATGGAAAATTAATGGCATGTAAAAACTAAAATTAAATTGGCAAGATATTTCAAATCTTAAGGAGAAAATCTATAAAAATGATACTTTAGAGAAAAGAAGTTGGGAATAAATCTAATAAGGATATATTTAAAATAAATATAATATTAGCCCTGGAACACAAAGTAACAAATAACAAATAAATGAAGGGTATTTGATACCAGTGGGGAAGTGATTGAGGAATCACTTTATATTTGTTCTGGACAATGTTCACTCAGATAGGCAAAGGATGACATGGACAATCTTTGTCTCTGAATTCACTTGTCTCTGTGTTCACTCCTATAGGCCATAGCACACTATCTCTCCATCACCCCATCTTACTTCTATCAATTCCATTAAGCCAGACCCTTCAAGACCTGTCTGAGAAAAATCACAGAGGGAAGTACTAGAGATTATTTCTATTGTTTGCCAAGTTGGTCTGTTGCTATCATCCGGAAATGTTTAACATAAGTGAATCTTTAATTAACTTCAAAAAGTGCCTGTGCCTGGTTTCAGGTATGTAAACATGGCAGGACAAAAGTCACTAATGTTTGGCAATGGGAGTTTTCAAAACATCAATTAGAAAGAGTTGGTATGCCCGATGAACACCCACCTCGAAAGTAGGAAAGAAATTAAGGCTAATTATGAGCATCCTTCTTATTTCACCAAGCATTTATTCATGATTATATACTGGGAGATGAAATCAAACATGATTTTTTGTTGTTATATTTTATTTATTAAATAAATAAATATTTAAAAAGAACATTCTATATGACATACACTGCTCTAAGTACTAAAAATACAGTGAGCAAATAAATATTTCCAAGAATCTGCTGTCTTAGAAGGAATAATAGAGATTGGTAGTAATTAATGATGAAGAAAAGTATCTATACCTGAAACTGTATTAAAACATTTGTAATTTATATTCTAGAGAAAATTTATTTTTTAGATATATAAAATGAAGTTACTACCTTCAGTCTTGGCAAGGATATTTTAATTCACAACTTCATAGAATCTGTGCTGATTAAATCAAAGCATAACTTTAAAAAAGACATTATTTTCTGTTCTTGTTTTCTACACTCCTAAATAACATGCATACAAGTCAACAATTTTTAGTCAGACTGAGTCCCTCAAGCAGAGCTGGCCTCTTCAGAAATGGTAAGTAAAACAATGTGCTGTGTTTATGGACTTAGAGGTGAGATAAAAAATAAAAGCATTCTTAGGAAATCTGAAAAGAACTTTGGAGGCCAGTAAAGTAACTTAGGGAACACTGATATACAAATGAGATACTTCCATGTAATAAATATTTGCTGAATATTTCACTGTGCAGCTAGATTATCCGTAGATAGAATGATTTTGTGTCTCTTAAAACATTAGTACTTTGTATGTACAATTATAGTGCATTGGGTACATTACAGCTCTTATTTCCAATTAGAAATCCCTGGAAAAAATTGTATAAAGTGTCTATAACTGAGTGTAAAATTATCTTGGATAGAACTTCTGTGAGAGTATTGAGGCAAATGCTAATTGTGCCACCTCCTTGGCTTCACTGTTTTCCAAGGAATAATTATAAAACCTTTAAGGCAGAGAAAGTGGTTTGCCGGTCAATAAGTATTCTAGAAGTTGAAATCTTATTCTTGAGATAAGAGCTCATTTGCCTAAAATACAGTGACTGGCAGCTTTTGGGACAAAGAATTAGTGCAGGGAGGTCAACTAAGACATCTTTTGAAAGCTCTACACCATTGGCACATTGTTCTATGTGTTTATAAAAATACTTTTCTAGGAGTACAGACTTTTCAAGGAATGTTAAATGCTTTCTTTGTAATAGGACTTCTTTTGTTAGCAAGACTTATTAAATAATTGAGAACACTTTTTCTCAAACTGTCTCCATTTAAAATACAAAATACATATATTTTTGATGGTTCAGGAATTTCAGCAAAAATAATAAAATAATAGTAAAAATAAGAGTATTTTTATTTAGCTTTATTTTTAAAAGTAATAGTATTGTTAGTTAAATAGTAGGGGCTTGCAAATCGACAAAAAATTAGAAGAAATAGCAATTTCCTTTCAAGTTTTCAATACTAAGAATACAGCAAATGTAGAAGCAAATTGTATGCAGATACCTTTGAAATACTTAAGTTCGCTGCTCATGTGTTAATTCAGAAATTCTCTAAGCTGATGTGCTACAAAATAACATACAGAGATATGAGCCCTTACTTGACTGAAAAAGCGTTGTGAAAGAATTTTCTAGAGAAAATAAAGAATGCAAATTAGTATAAAGGACTTACATAAATCTAAACAATTTTTAGCTGTTTACCTGCAACTCAAATATAGCTCTAATAGTGCATGCTCATTTGCTAAATTTGGGAATCCTAAATTCATCTAAATTAAAACAAAAATGATTGAGATCTTATTTTTCCTTAGTATTTGAAAAAATTAGAAGTATTAGTTTTGTTAAACTTAAAAGCTCCCAAATGTTATTGACTGAATTTTGTTTCTCCGAAGTTCATTTGTTACAGATGTTTCACCAGTAAAATAGTACATTGGTAAAGCTTTTCATGTTTAAATATTTTAATTAATAATATTATCTCTAATGACAACATATTAAGCCATTAAAACAGTTCTAACACATATTTTTGTCAAGATAAAATTTACATAAAATCATGTTAAGTTAAAATTAAGTACATACAGAAAGAGGAATGCTTGCGAGTAAATTCCATTGTCAATAGTAATTTTCCTCAGATGGCAGAACATTTTTTTCTTCCTTTATGAGTTATTTTTAATTATTTTAAATCAAATTTGTTACAAAATTATTGATGCTTCCAATAAAATGTTAATAATCATTTGTATAATATATATGAATCATAAAGATAATTTTAGGAAAACTTTTACAGTAATAAACAGGCCAGTTATACTAGAATGTTAATTCAGAAAAACAAACTATGACATTTTTGGGAAAACATTGCAGTTTCTGAGATTAAATTAAGTAACCCAGTGAGGAAATTCTTGTATAAACTAAGTAATGGACTTTACTATGATCCCAAGCTTCTTTTTGTCAATATCACACATATATATTTGTGTGTGTGTAAGAGAGAGAGAAGTGAAACGAGTTTTTTTTTAATAATTACTTTATTTCAGTACTGTGGTTATACAATTGTTCATAATTGAGTGTTAGTCATAGAATATACACCACCCTTCATCAGCACTATTTCAGTTTCCTTCCCACCTGCCAACCCCTACCTGTCTCTGGGGCAAACATTTGCTTCTCTCTCTCTCTCTCTCTCTCTCTCTCTCTCTCTCTCTCTCTCTCTCTCTCTCTCTCACACACACACACACACACTGTGAATTTCAATATTGTTAATGAAGGGTTACCATGTATGTAATTTTATCCCCTTTCAGCACCAAGTTCTTTTCCAGAGTAGTCAGTTAAAACTATTATTGTCATAGTGGACCCTTCTTTACATCAAAACAGGATTTTATTTAGAAATCCAAATGAGAGACCGGAGAGGTGGCACTAGAGACAAGTGCCTTGCAAGCACTAGCCTAGGAGGGATGTGGTTCGATACCTCCGTGTCCCATATGATTTCCCCCAAGCCAGGGGCGATTTCTGAGCGCATAGCCAGGAGTAACCCCTGAGCGTCAAACGGGTGTGCCCCACCAAAAAAGAAAAAAAAAAAGAGATCCAGGTGAAGAAATGAGAGAGGGTGGGGAACAGAAGAGGAAGTGGGCAAGAGAAAGAGAGTATTATAATCAAGTGAGAGAGCAGATTTTCTAAAGGTGGAAGAGAGAGCTCTGGTACACAACCCAGCATAAAAGTAGAAAAACACATCTCAATGGGGGAGATACTAGTGACAAGTGCATGCAGGTACAACATGCATTGGTCCAAGGAACACATATGCACCACACACACATTTTAAGCAGAGTTGTTCTTGAGTTTACTAGGGTAGCTTAGTCACCATCAGTCATGCAAGTCACACCCCTAGTTCAACCCTTCCATTCAGAAATTCTCTCTTGGGGCAGGAAGACAGTGCAGTGATTAGGGTGTATTTGTGGCATATACAGGATCCTGGAGACCTTAAGAAACACCAGACTGGGCCCGGGAGATAGCATGGAGGTAAGGCGTTTGCCTTTCATGGAAAATGTCATCGGTTCGAATCCCGGTGCCCCATATGGTCCCCCGTGCCTGCCAGGAGCAATTTCTGAGCATGGAGTCAGGAGCAACCCC
>PVKC010037558.1:0-12945 GCA_004027635.1 Crocidura indochinensis
CGCCAACACTGTTTGTTCTCATTCTTAGGGGACACACCTGACAAAGCTCAGGAGTCACTCCTGGCAGGCTTGGGGAACCATATGGGGTACCAAGTATCTGGGTCAGCTGCATGCAAGGCAAATGCATAGCTGTGCTATCACTCTAGCCCTTATTGTCTTTTTAAATACTAAAATTAAAGGAAATTTTCAAGTTTTAGTGTTCAGCACCCGAGATAAATTGAATATGCATTAGATGCCTATTATGCTCATAATTCTTATGTTCAAAAAAGATAAGATCTGGAACCAGAGTGATATCAGTGTTAAGGTATTTGCCTTGCACGAAGACAACACAGGAGGAACCCCAGTTCAAATCCCGGCATCCTATATGGTCCCGTGAGCCTGCCAGGAGCGACTTCTGAGCACAGAGCCAGGCGTAACTCCTGAGTACCGCCGAATGTGCGCCCCCCAAAACTAAAAAACAAAACACACACACAAAAAATGAAAAGAAAAGAAAAAAATATTGTGTATGCATGAAAGGGAGGAAGGTGTTGGCTATGAGATGTTAATGGTGAAGCAATTAGGGGTCCCTCAGAGAAGAAGAAAGAAAACTAGAGATTTGAAAAATAAATTCTCATGTATACTTTTAAAAATCCTGGTTTGTAGGAGCTTTGCACATAAAACCTTTTTGATACTAGTCTGTTAACTCTGACAAGCTTATTACAATATGATTTTTCATGGTCTTCTATCTCCTTTCCAGTTTTTTTTTTTTTTTTTTTTTTTACTGCATGATCTCTTGAGCATTGCCAGGAGTGACCCTCAGTAGCCAGAAAAGTACAGAGCCAGAATTAGCTCCTGAATATCACTGGTGTACCTGAAACCCAGAAATAAAAAATAAAATATTAAAAAGATATCCAGATAGTTTACACTCAAGTTGTAGTTATACTTACCAGCTGAATAGCACTAGGCAAGGTATTTCATCTTTGTACTTTAATTTCTTATTTTGTGTAAAAATGGAGATCATAATACATATTTTTCAGGCTGCTGTGAGATTCAAATGGGTTTTATCACAAAACATTCATATTTGAAAAAAATATAAAAGGAATTGGCCTCAGGTGTCCTCACTAAGGTGATGCTCCTTTGAAGCTTACCAACTTACCACGACTTGCCTATTTTTCTAAATTATTTTTATCCTTTTTTACCTTGCCTCATTTCACCAAAATTCTCAATAAGACACTGGTTCAGGTAAAGGCCCACATCTTTGCTTTATATAAATAAGGAAAACCCAATGAAATTCTAATCATTGATTGTAATTATAATTACAAAGGACAATGGGCAAGGTTTTGTTCTATCTCAGTTTAATAAAAGAATTGTTCAGAAAATTTATGATTGAAAGTTGTAGTTCTGGGGCCCGGGAGATAGCATGGAGGTAAGGCGTTTGCCTTCCATGCAAAAGGTCATCGGTTTGAATCCCGGTGCCCCATATGGTCCCCCGTGCCTGCCAGAGCAATTTCTGAGCATGGAGCCAGGAGTAACCCCTGAGCACTGCCGGGTGTGACCCCCCTCCCCCCAAAAAAGAAAGTTGTAGTTCTCTTGGCTTTTTCTATAACGAAAAATGGTGCCAAGCTAAGCAAACAGTCTCATGGGCAGTTCCTGCACCATTTTTGTAGTCGTACTCCTGTATTTTTCTCAACGAGGAAATAGAAATTCAAATGTATATCCATTATATTAATGTGATAACCTTAGACCTTCTCTGTAAAGCTCAATAATTTGCAAACTTTAAAACCTCTATCAGGGTGCCCAGAGAGATAGCACAGTGGCGTTTGCCTTGCAGGTAGCCGATCCAGGACCAAAGGTGGTTGGTTTGAATCCTGGTGTCCCATATGGTCCTCCGTGCCTGCCAGGAGCTATTTCTGAGCAGACAGCCAGGAGTAACCCCTGAGCACGCCGGGTGTGGCCCAAATGCCAAAACAAAACAAAACAAAACAAAAAACAAAAAAAAACCTCTATCAGGATTAGTAATAGGTTATTTGCAACATTTTGGCGCATCCTATATTGATATCTACTGATAGAAACATTAAAAGGGAAATATGTTAAGTCAATTATTAACACATCTGTTTATACGTTTTAAAAAAATCTGTAAAATTAGGGGCCGGAGAGATAGCATGGAGGTAGGGTGTTTGCCTTGCATGCAGAAAGACGGTGGTTCGAATTCCGGCATCTCATATGGTCCCCCAGAGCCTGCCAGGAGCGATTTCTGAATGCAGAGCCAGGAGTAACCCCTGAGCGAAGTTGAATGTGACCCAAAAACAAAACAAAACAAAAATCTGTAGAATTAGCATGCCAACTTGTTTATTCCAGCAGGAAAGACAGAACCACATTTGATAGTTCTAGTTGCCTAAATTGAAGAAGCTGCCAGAAAACAAGATGCCCATCTCAGTGTTTTACATTTTTTGTCTTTTTGGGGGGTGGGGGGAAGTGTTTCATTTAGTTTTTATCTTTGGTGGTGCTCAGGGCATGCTTCTGGCTCACTCAAGGATCACTCCTAGTGAGGATGGGGGATCATATGTGGCATCCTGTATCCAATTAAGAACTCAAGCTACTTTCCAGTAAGGTTAAATACAATATTTTATTGAATATTAAAATATATGCAATCCCAAATCCGTTTACATTGATATTCTCTTTTACTTAGATTCCTCAGTTCCAAAGAATTTTTTTTGGAGGGTTTGCACCAGGTGGTGCTCAAGGGGTGCTGCTGGCTCTGTGCTCAGAAATCACTCCAGGGAGGCATGGGGGACCATATGGGATGCCGGGATTCAAACTACCATCAGTCCTGAATCAGGTGCGTGCAAGACAAATGCCCTACCACTGTGCTATCTCTCCAGCTCACAGAGTTTAATAGATGCAGGTTGAATCCTATATACCTTCTTTAGATCACTTAGGGAGTGATCTACTACTTGATCTGCTCTTTTACAAGAATGAGAGCTTATCTGTGTGAAACTACCAAAGTAGGTGATAACTTAATGAATGGTTATACTGAAATGTTTTTCATGCCACTGTCATACAGAACAATTTGAATTAGGCCCAAAGATTGCAGCTATTTTCTGTGCTTTTTATACTTTACACTGATATTTTGAGTATTACAGGGTCTTTTAAAATACACAGCCAAGAGACTGCATGCTGTTTGCAAAGAATTGCCTGGGAACAATAACTTAAATATGCCACAGCTCCCTTTGCTTAAAATTTCCTATTTTTCAGGAGTTTGTTTTGCAACTTTAATATGATGAATCTATACAACCATTTACTTTTTATTCAGAATTTATATCAGAATCAAGCTAATAAATTAAAGATGAGTTAGTTCATTGTTGGGTAGTTTACCATAGACCTAGTATGTTAATCCTGATGTGCTTGTTATTAGGATTTAAAAATTTTTTATTATTATTTTTTCTGCCTCGTAGCTGTGGTTAGGCAGCAGCAATAAATCAGAACAAAGGAATGAAGGTATTGGAGCTTTAGGGAAAATATGTATTAGAAAAAATTGGTTTGGCACTAAGGGCTGTATTGCATTAAGATGAATTTTAGAGATACAGTGTAGGAGAATGTAGACAAATAAATTGTATAAATAATCTGAGGAATGGCAAGTCTGTACAGACCCCAAGTAACCCTCCAAGCTACCATCAACAGGACTTCGTAATTCCTGTTCAAACAGACCAAATAGGTACACTCTACTTAAACAAATAGCCAGGAGAAATGGGCACACAGCTAATGCTCATGAAAGTGGGAGGAACAGATAAAGTTCTTTAGAATGGCCCCAACGATTGGAATAACAGAAGTTGATGCAGGAATCTGACATAGTATATTCTGTGAATAGCATTCTTTTGTTTGTTTGTTTGTTTTGCCCCTCTAGGCAAACACATGCTAAGAAACCAGAATTTGGAGCCTCACATGCCTGAGAATGCAGTTCTCTGAGCAGGCCGTGACAACCTGAATGCAGAGAAGACTTGCAAGAGCACTAAGACTGGGTATATGAATAAGTGACAGTGATTTGATACAAAATGATATAGCACTATTCCAGGACCTTATATAACTTCAAGAATGCCAGAATGTACAGAAAACACAGCAAAAGCAAAAGGGAAGCCTAGTAGTCTAAATGGTACCCAAATTGAGAGCCTCATATGCTTTGGAATCTATTCTTAACTGAAGTCTATAAAAATCTATAAATGTGAAAAGAGTTTGTGAAGCACTAAACTTGCTTTTGGACTCAAATATACTTATTTTGTCTCTGGTTCTCCAGTTTAGGTTGGTTTAAGCATGTACAGCAAACAGACTTTGAGCTTATTCACATATTTGAATATGTGGTTTAGACCACTTTCCTGCTTATTCACTGAACTAGCTATTGCTTAGCTTTGTACTCTGTCTCCTGAATCTGTTGCAGGTTCTGTTCCTCACTGGATTCCTCTAGTATATCTCAGTAACATATCTTACTTTATGCCTTATAAAGTTTATTCTCCCTTGTCTGCCCCAGTAAGGTAGATTGGAAAGAATGAGACTGTGCAACCACTAATGGTTATCTCCACTAATATAACAGTAAGCATAACAACTATGCTATGGCATGCAGCCTACTTGAGTCCTGTACATTATCATGTTAAGTGGATATATTTCATTTTTAATGAAACCATTGTGACTTACAAAGTTCTTCATAGTTGGATTTCACACATATAATATTTCAGGGCCAATCCTACCACCAGTGTAGCATCCTTCCACCAGTATTCAGAGTCCATCCTATGCCTGCCAGCATAACAGACCCATTTTTAATTTTGGTTGTTAATATTTGGGTCTCGTGATTTCATTGTTGTTGACTCTGGTTTAGATGTATATATTTCTTTGACTTTGTGGGCTTGCAATAACTGAGAGACTTAAAACAAGCAGAGGTAACCACTTCCTCAAGCCCTTTCTCCTTCTTATTCAAATAAGAATAGTACATGGACACTGGCTTCAAAAACTTACAAGCTAATAAAAATTGCCAAATATATGTTTTGCAAGTTTAGTAATAGAATAAAATGAATTATGGTTTATAACTAAAATAAAGCAGTATAAGGGAGCCAGAGATACCACTTGCTTTCACATAGTCAACCCTATTTGATCTCTGGTTTGATCTCTGGCACCACAAATGGTTCCCTCTGAAAATAAAGCCAATAGCATCATTGTGTATGGCAAAAGAAAAAAAAAGACCAAAGCAAAGTAAAAGAATAAAATAATCTGTTATTAATTGGGTCAAAAATTCAAAAGTAGGAGAGAAAAAAACTTCCTGCTAAGCTGGTTGAAGTCAGGCTTAATTGCCAATGAAGGTTTACACTTGAACTCCTATGAAGTCTCTGGGATTCTAGTGAAGACAAGGGAACTGGAAGAGAGGGCATTTATTTTACAAGTTGGGCACCAATAAGCAACTGTTGAGAAGAAACAGAAAAATAAATCTCACCTTTTACAATGAGTTCTGACTACTAACTTTTATATATCTTCTTGAGAAGATGTATATCCCCATGATATTGAATCAAGATTTTTGGCATATCTTAAAGTGAACTGCACTTTTTCTTTCCACGAAAGCTTGTAAAATTTGAAATTGCCAGAAAATTTTCTCTGTGGGTCAGTCAGACAGCCTAAGTATGTACTCTTCAATAAGCTTGAAGCTAAAGCCAGGCGATTCTCACACTTTGGCTAAATTCGTTTTCATACTGCACTGTCAGTATTTTATTTATTTGTCTGGATGCCATGTTTCCTCTCCCAAATCTTTCTTGCATAAATGATTTACTTTTTGTTCCTGAAGCTGAAGATTTTATGCCTTGTCTCTTCTTCTGATAAGGGGCTATTGCAGCAGCTTCCCTTTATGCCGCTAATGTTAATTCAAAGTTCAGCAGAGTAACTAGTTTAGTGAGGTACAAAAAACCAAGAAGTTCAGCCTGTGAAATGACTAAGACAGTAAATCTTCACTTCCATTATCACATAGAACCCTGCTGAATTTGCTTTCCAAAATAGGAAGTTAGTAAAACACGGGTCTTAAAATAGGCTTTACATTTTCTTAACTCTTCAAACTAAGCGTATTTTAACCAAAGGACACTTAAAGTACTTAAGATTAAGTTATGGGGAAAAACAATTTTATAATACAAACCCACAAATACCGAAGTAAAAAGGAGAGCAATTCTTTATAAATGTACTCTTGTTAGTTCTTCATGTAGAAATATAGTGTGCTACATATAAAAGCAGGGATTGTGAGATTTTAAAATTTCTTATTTTTCAATTTCTCTGTTAGTAACATTTGGGGCATTAATTTGTAATAAGAAAGTCTTGTTATGTCATAGTGCTTTATGGTGATAACTAGATTTCACTGAAATATTTAAAATAAAAAGTAAAGACAAACATACAAATATGAAATAAATTCATCAGGTGGATACTGAGCTACATCCAAACTCCAAACTACTTTTGTGGGACGCAAATCAATAGAATGCCTAATTCAGTAAAAAAAATAAATAAAATAAAGTCATGAAAAAAATTGGCCAGCGAAGAGGAGACCAAAGTCTGAAAAACTGTTTTGTCTTCCAATACTTCTCCCTTAGGATTTCTCCAGGCTGGTCATAGATCACCGAATGCTTCACTCTTGTTTTGAAATACCTTATTCTCTCATTTTCTAGAAACCCTGAATAACACAATAATGAATATTCAGGAAAACTGATGCGAATTCATAAAAAGAACTTAATTAGTTACACATTTGGGGAGTTAGTGCATTAATGATAAGAGATGAAATGACAAATGAAATGACAAGAGATGTTATGACAAATGCTTTCGTGATAGTACGTAAAAAATATTTCTTCAGGGACTGGTGCAAGTTTTATGACTTGCACGCAGCCAACCTGGGTTTGATCCCTGACATCCCATATAGTCCCCTGAGTCTGCCAAGAGTAATTTCTTAGCGCAGAGCCAAAAGTAACCCCTGATGAAGCTGGGTGTGACCCAAAAATAAAAATTATTTCTTCATCTTTAGTCAGTTATAGCTATATTTAGAAAGCATTACATATAATACAATTTAGGTTTATAGAGTGCTTTATTTTTCCTTTTTTGGGTCATACTCGGTGATGCTCAGGGGTTACTCCTGGTTATCCACCAGTATAGAGTTCCTTTTTATTTTTATTTTTTTTTGCTTTTTGCTTTTTTTGGGCCATACTTGGTGATGCTCAGGGGTTACTCCTGGCTATGGGCTCAGAAATCGCTAGTGGCTTGGGAGACCATATGGAATGCTGGGGGATGGAACAGCAGTCCGTCCTAGGTTAGCATGTGCAAGGCAAACGCCCTACAGCTTGTGCCACTGCTCCGGCCCCTATAGTGTTCTTTTTTTATCTCCCCCAAATTATAGAAGAACTCAAAAAGAATAGGATGTACACTTTAGTACACTATCTCTAAAAGTTACAGATATAGTCAATAATAATAAGGGTCTCAAGAATCTGATTAACATAATGATACAAAACTTTATATACAAACTTTATTCAATAAAAATAAAATATGTATTTTAAAATACCCATGGAGGGTTCGAGAGATAGCACAGTGGTAGGGCATTTGTCTTGGGTGCAGCCAATCCAGGACTGACTGTGGTTCGAATCCCAGCATCCCATATGGTCCTGGAGCCAGCCAGGATTGATTTCTGTGCGCAGAGCCAGGAGTAACCCCTGAGAGCTGCTGGGTATGACCCCCTCCCCCCGAAAAATACCCATGTTTTTGTTTTTGTTTTTTCTTTTTTACAAAAACTTACCACACTGGGCCTTAGCGATAGCACAGCAGAAGGGCATTTGCCTTGCACGAGGCTGACCCAGGATAGACCGTGGTTCGACCCCCTGCCGTGTCATATGGTCCCCAAGCCAGGAGCTATTTCTGAGCACATAGGAGAAAACCCCTGAGCGTCACCGGATGTGGCCCAAAACACCCAAAAAATTATATATCAAAATTTACGTGATTCAGATTGATATAACCAAAAAAACTGCCACTTTTTCTTTTGAATATAGAAGTATAGTGGCTTCAAAAAGCTTGGAATGACCCTTAATTTACAGCCACATAGAAATGAGTATCTTAGTACTACCAAGTCAAGGAATTAAATTATGCCAACAATTTGTGTGAGCAGTAAACATATTTTCTACCAGACTCCAGAAAGGAATGCTGCCCTGTAGATATCTTGATTTTTATTTCAGTAAAATCCTTGACTAATTTCTAATTTATAGAAATATAAAATAATAAACTTGTTCTTTTTTTTTTTTTTTTTTTGGTTTTTGGATCACACCGGGCAGTGCTCTGGGGTTACTCCTGGCTCCATGCTCAGAAATTGCTCCTGGCAGGCACGGGGGACCATATGGGGCACTGGGATTCGAACCGATGACCTTTTGCATGAAAGGCAAACGCCTTACTTCCATGCTGTCGCCCGGGCCCCTAAACTTGTTCTTTTTATAATAATAAACAATAAACTTATACATAATAATAAACTTGTTCTTGTCAATGGGTTTATTATAATTGAGAGGAGAAAAAAATAGAAAATTAGTACATGCTTTTGATTTCTCAACTAAAGTACTGTTAAAACAATTTGTGTGGAAATGGAACTGGGTGGTCAGTACAATATGAAAGAATGTTGAAGAACGTGCCTGAAAATTCTAGACTGTACTGAGTAGATTGTTAATAGAAACAAATACTTTAATGAATGGTGTCCTGAAGTTGTGTGGAAATGGAATTGTTATAAATGATAAAATAGGGGCCCGGGAGATAGCATGGAGGTAAGGCATTTGCCTTTCATGCAAAAGGTCATCAGTTCAAATCCTGGTGCCAGGAGCAATTTCTGAGCATGGAGCCAGGAGTAACCCCTGAGCACTGCCGGGTGTGACCCAAAAACCAAAAATAAATAAATAAATAAATAAATAAATAAATAAATGATAAAATAGGACATTTAACTGAGGAAATTTCTAAGCTAGGTGTTGAACGGAAACATTGGTTTCTTCCTGCTGTTTATAGTAAGAGGAAAGAAATAGGACATAATGCAAAACAATTTGATTGGAGATTTGATAATTTGGAAAATTCTCAGCACTTCTTGATTACAAAAATACAATGAAATACTACTCAGTTATAAGGAAAAGACAAAATTGTACACATGCTTGTGGCAACTTAGAAATTGGAGGGCATTATATTAAGTGATGTCAGAAGAAAAAAGTAAATGCCACATAATCTCACTCATCTGTGGTATATACAGAAGCAAAACAAGGCAAAAGTATTGAGTAATTGCAAACCTTTGATCTTATAAAACTCAGATTACCAAGCAGAGAAGAAAGAAGGTATCGAAGTGACATAAAGACAGCAGTAGAGAGTTGTAGATACTGAAGTTGTGAGGAAGATGCAGTAACTGTATATATAAGTATAAATGGTAACACTATTGTAAATATGTTACCTAAATTATAATAAAATAATGTTTGGGGCCGGAGAGATAGCATGAAGGTAAGGCGTTTGCCTTTCATGCAGAAGGTCATTGGTTCAAATCATCCTATATGGTCCCCTGTGGCCTGCCAGAAGTGATTTCTGAGCGTGGAGTCAGGAGTAATCCCTGAGCACTGCTGGGTGTGACCCAAAAACAAACAAACAAAAAAATAAATAAGTAAAAAAATGTTTAAAAATTGTAATTGAATTAAAAACTCACGAAAACAAGGGGCTCGGGAGATAGCATGGAGGTAAGGTGTTTGCCTTTCATGCAAAAGGTCCTCGGTTTGAATTCCGGTGCCCCATATGGTCCCCCGTGCTTGCCAGGAGCAATTTCTGAGCATGAAGCCAGGAGTAACCCCTGAGCACTGCCAGGTGTGACCCAAAAACCAAAAACCAAAACAAAACAAAAAAAAAACTCACGAAAGCAAATAGCTTTTAACTGCATTTGGAGTTTTAGAGAACACCATGTAGCCAAAAATAATGTAGAAAATAAGGGGCTTCGACATAGTATAGCAGTTAGGGTATAAGCCTAGTATGTGTCCAACTCAGATTCAGTTCCCAGATGTACCACATGGTCTCTCAAGCTACATCAGGAGGCACCAAAGAACCCCTGGGTGAATTGGGTAATCCCCACCACTTCAGGGCCTGAAGGTATGAGGCAACTTAGATCATTAAATTGCATTAAATCACAGGCCAGAATGACTGAAAATTGATAGTAATATCCCCTCCTGATTTCACCCCTCTCAAATTCCCCCAAATTTAGAAAACAAAATAAAGCAAAGCTAAAATCCTCAAATTAATTATTTTCAAAACATACTATTAGATAAAGGTAGAATTCAGGTGGATGACAGCAGTCTGAGAGCATGTCCTCAGCATCAAAACAAAGACTACATCAAAACTAAATTAAATATAGAATCCTGCAAGGGGTCCAATGAAAAAAATAATCACTGGAGAATGCATATCTGTTATGGAACAAGGTGCAGTGGTCAATTTGAAAGCAAATTATATTACAAAGTTATGTTAATCAAAACATTGTTATTCAGTCATATAGGACAAAGAAACAGAATAGGGATACCAGAAATAAATTGATTAAATTACTTTTGAGAGGGACCAGAGAGATAGCACAGTGGTAGGGCATTTGCCTTGCCTGGGCAGACCTAGGAAGGATTGGGGTTCTATTTCCAGCATCCCATATGGTCCCCCAAGTCTACCAGGAGCGATTTCTAAGGGCAGAGCCAGAAGTATCCCCTGAGCATTGCTGGATGTGGCCCCAAACCAATTCAAATCAAAACAAACAAAAAAATCTTTGAGAAAGATGCTGATGATATACCAAAAAAAATTACTGTGGGAAAAACTGGATATCCATGTTCAAAATGTAATATTGTCATAAATAATAAATATATATTTGATGTATATCTTAGTCTTGGCAGCAATTCCCAAATTCTTAGAATTCTATGTGGTCAGAGTGATAAGGCAATCTTTCATTATAATAGGGTGATTTTGGAAAGCAACTGGTTGCTAAAGGAACCAGTCATAAACAAAGTGTGGAATTTTTGGTTCTACTCTAATTTCAAGGAGGAAAAGGAGCGGAGCGCTGGAGGTGAATTTAATCAACGATTGTCAATGAATTGATCAATCATGCTTATATAATGAAGCTTCCAATAAAAAAAAAAAAAAGAACAGGGACCCGGGAGATAGCATGGAGGTAAGGCGTTTGCCTTTCATGCAAAAGGTCATCGGTTCGAATCCTGGTGCCCCATATGGTCCCCCGTGCCTGCCAGGAGCAATTTCTGAGCATGGAGCCAGGAGTAACCCCTGAGCACTGCCGGGTGTGACCCAAAAACCAAAAACAAACAAACAAACAAACAAAAAATAGAACAAAAAGAACTCATTAATTTGGGGATTGTTAACATTGCTATTTGGGGAGAAGTTGCATGGAAACTTTGCTTCCTTTACCTGTACATTGCTCTATATCTCTTTATCTTTTGGGAGACTGCTGGTAGCTACTTTCAGTTCTGATTGGGAAAGTTTTAAATGTGCTGGGGATCAAAATTATGTTAACTTGCAAGGTAAGCTTCTTAACTCCCCTCTTTTCTTTCTAGCCCATGTCTCTTCATAATATATGATTTTTATAATCTTTAATATCTTTGTAATAAATCAGTAATCTAGTAAGTAAAATGTTTCTGTGAATTACTTTAGAAAATTCATCAATGGGGAGAGTCATTGGAGCATAGGTACATAGAAGTACAGATACAAATTTCACTTACAATTGGCATCTTCAATGTATGAAAATAGTCTCAGAATTAAACTGAATCGTGGGACACCTGATTTATATTGTAGGATTACTCCCCCACTGTACACTCCAATTTCAAACTGGTGATCAGAGGTCAAGCCAAGTACCCACCTTACAGAAGCCATGCCAGATGCACCTACCACCCACATTCAATGGTTCAGCTTCACCATTCAACCATGGAGCTCTGCAAAGCTGTCAAATTGACCAAAACTCCAGTTATGCCATATTTGGGCTGACATCTCCAGAACTTTTTTGGAATAAGTGTGGACACCCTCCCCTGCCTTTGTGCTCCTATGAGTACTGGCAGTCAAAACCACTTTCCACAAAAGCTGCAATATCAGCCACAGAAATTGGAGGTTATGGACCACACAACCACATAGAGGGCTGCATGACAATCCCCCAAAATTTTGAGACTGTCATCCCAGTAGGAACACACCAATTTAGACATCAATGTGGATTTAAATACACCTAATTGTTCAGAAACAAATAGCAGAAAATCAGCTAGCATCAACTTGCTTAGCAAACCTTCTGATAATGATTTAATGACCTCATTGCAATTAATATTCACAAACTTTCTTATTGCAATTAATATTCACAAATTTTCTTATTTCTTAAGAATTTTATTACCACTTACCTATAAACAAGCAATATAACAATATTATCTCATGTCTGCCAGAGGGTAGGTTTGAAAATTGTTGGAAATCTGGGGACAATGGTGGAAGGAATTTTACAATTGGGGTGAAGTTGGTCATGGAACAATTTTATTATGAGTAACTATGTAGCATGTGGTCTTTAAACTAAGTAATTTATAAAAAATTAATTTACAATTTTGGTTGTCTGAGTGATAGTACAAGGGATAAGGTACTTGCTTTGTATGCTGTTGACCTAGGTTTGATCCTCAGAATCACATGTGTTCCCCTGAATCCTACCAGGAAAAATTCTCTGAGTGCAGAGCCAAGAGTAGATTCAAGCACCACTAGGTGTGGCCAAAAAGTTAAAAAATAAGAAAATTTAAGAACAAAGTTGAGGGGCTGGGCGGTGGCGCTGGAGGTAAGGTGCCTGCCTTGCCTTGTGCTAACCTAGGACGGACCGCGATTCGATCCCCCGGTTCCCCATATGGTCCCCCGTGCCTGCCAGGAGCGACTTCTGAGCGAATAGCCAGGAGTTACCCCTGAGCG
>PVKC010037559.1:0-12969 GCA_004027635.1 Crocidura indochinensis
TGTTGTGTTGTGTTGTGTTGTTTTTTGCTTAAAGATCTAACTTTGAAGTGCCTGAGAGATAGCACAGCGGTGTTTGCCTTACAAGCAACCGATCCAGGACCTAAGGTGGTTGGTTCGAATCCCAGTGTCCCATATAGTCCCCTGTGACTGCCAGGAGCTATTTCTGAGCGGATAGCCAGGAGTAACCCCTGAGCACTGCCGGGTGTGACCCAAAAACAAAAAACAACAACAACAAAAATCATTACTAAGACTACTAGAAATCCTTTCTTTTTTGTTGTTCTTTTTGGGCCACACACAGTACTGGTCAGGGGTTACTCCCGGCTCCTGCACTCAGAAATCACTCCTGCCAGGTTCAGGGGACTATATGGGATGCTGGGGATCCAACCCGGGTGTGCCATGTGCAAGGCAAATGCCCTCAGCCTACCTGCTATGCAGTCTGCTCCTGGTCCCTAGAAATTCCTTCAAATTAACATGAAGTTTTCTGTTTTGCAGAACTTTATCACTAGCATAAGGACTGAGACATGAGTTAGGTTATTTTGGGGGGTTGGAGAGATAGCATGGAGGTAAAGCGTTTGCCTTGCATGCAGGTCGGTGGTTCAAATCCCGTCGTCCCATGTCCCCTGAGCCTGCCAGGAGCGATTTCTGAGGATAGAGCCAGGGGTAACCCCCGAGCCGAGTGTGACCCAAAAACCAAAAAAAAAAAAAAAAGGTTATTTTGGGTCTATGAAACAAATTAGAACAATATAGTCTTAAAAACACTGGGGCTGGAGATATAGCAAAGTGGGTAAGGTGTACGGTGCCAATCTAGGTTCAATTTCCCAAGGTTACCATGAGTAATTAAGAGCTGTCAGGTCTGACCCCAAAACAAAAACACTTAAAACATTTTTTCCTGAGTACATTAAAATAAAATCAGTACTCTTCTTTTTTTTTTTTTTTTGAAGAAATGAATTGTACATATTGCTTTGTATGAAATTGAAATTAATAGAGCTGGGACTTTAAGTCCTTAGGGGATAACTGTTTAAATTAATTAGCAGTTTGTTTTCTTCTTTAAGACTTTTAAAAAGTCACTAAAAAGGTAGACCATAATGAGATGAAATTATGTCACTGAAGTACACAGGTTTTTTTTTTCTTTTGGGGCCATATCCAATGGCACTTGGATTAATCCTGGCAGGTTTGGACTACCTCATGGGATATAGGATGCTGGGGATCAAACCTGTGTATTGCTCTGGCCCCCACATACTTTTTTGGGGGGTGGGGGTCACACCTGGTGGCGGCGGTCGGTCGGGGGTTGGTTAGTCCTGGCTATGCACTCAGAAATGGCTCCTGGCTAGGCAGACGCCTTATGGCTTGTGCTACCGCTCCGGCCCCAATAATTTTTAAATCAAAACTGCAAATTAAATTTAAGTTAGAAATTATTGTTGGCATAAAGTAACATTAGAATTAAAATTTTGCAACACTTTAAAATGGAAATTTGATACATTGTAAAATCAGTGTGAAATGCCCAATTAACCTAGCTATAAAAGTTCTTGTTTTAAAAGTTTACCACAAGGCTAAAGTGAATGGTGCCCAAAATTTAGATTTCTACCTTTGCAGAAGATATTTCCTAGACATGTTTGGCATATTTTCACATGGACAAGTTATACACAATCACAAAGGTCTTTTAGCTTTGATAAAAGATAATTCTAAAGGCAAGAGAGATGTAGTACAGCAGGTAGGGCTCTTGTACTGCATGTGGCTGGGCCAGGTTCTATCTCTAGCACCCCATGTGGTCCCTTGAGCCTGCCTCAGGGCCCCAAACCAAAGCAAAGCAAACAAAAAGATGATTCTGAAAAACTTCTTCCACCCTTTAATTCTGAAGGAGAAAATACAATAGGGAACTATAAGATGTTTTTAGTGAGTGTTTTATTTTACTTGAAATATCAACCCCTACAATGGGTATTTCTAGAACATTTATGATTAAACCATATTAAGACATTTTGGTCTGGGGCCGGAGAGATAGCATGGAATTAAGGCGTTTGCCTTGTATGCAGAAGGATGGTGGTTTGTGTCCTGGCATTAACCCCTGAGCACTGCTGGGTGTGACCAAAAAAATGGTATTTTGATCTTTTAAAGAGGGTGGAACTAGGCTGACATGGATGGAGAGAATTGAGTATTTTATTTTGTCCTTTATTTTTTTCCTTTGTTTGGGAGCCATTCCTGGTGATGTGATGTTCATGACACAGGAATAGCTCCTGGTGGCATCATATGTGGGGCCAAGGATGGAACCCAAGGTTGGTTTTGTGCAAGGCAAAAGCGCCTTAACCTGATGTGCTATTTCTGTGACTCTGTTGAGTACTACTAATTGATTGATTCTTGGATATAAAGTTAAGTAAATTTCAAGATGTAAGCATAAGCTCATTAATATATCATGAATTAGGATTTAGTTAATGTAATTGTCCGTAAAAATAAGTTTTATATCTGATCACTAATAATTTGAATAGGCCCTGAGCACAGTCAGTTATGGCCCAGAAAACAAAAAAAGGTGTTTATTTTTTAATATTAAGTTGTAGTAAAGGGCATTTGGGAAGCTTAATTATAGAGAATGCTGGTTATCCTTTCTTAATGTTTCCTTACTTGTGAATAGAGGTGCTTTATTAGAAATGAAGGGATCTGGGGCCGGGCAGTGGCGCTGGAAGTAAGGTGCCTGCCTTGCCTGCACTTGCCTAGGATGGACCATGCTTCGATCCCCCGGTTTCCCATATGGTCCCCCAAGCCAGGAGCGACTTCTGAGCGAATAGCCAAGAGTAACCCCTGAGCGTCACTGGGTGTGGCCCAAAAACAAACAAACAAAAAAGGAAATGAAGGGATCTGCTTTAGGATTTATTATGTGAAAATTATATTGGTTTTCATCTGGAGGGGCATACTAAGCAGCGTCAGGGCTTTGTCTGGTACTCAGCTTAGGGAAAAGACGCTTTGTGGAGCTTGGGGAACCATACTGGGTGCCAAAGACCAAATTTGGGTCAACTGTGTAAGCAAGTCCCCTACCCACTACTACTCTCCCCAACCCCTATGATAAGAATGGGGAGGGAAGACTGTGGGTGGGGCTCAGTGGAATAATATTTGTTTTACATGTATAGGGCCCTGGGTTTGATCTCAAGCATCTCTCCACCCCCAAAATTTTTTTGAATGGATTAATTGAATTTGTATTTTAAGTCCTTTTTTTTTTCTCGTTTTATTTATTTATTTATTTGGTTTTTGGCTCACACCTGGCAGCACTCAGGGGTTACTCCTGGCTCTATGCTCAGAAATCGCTCCTGGCAGGCTCGGGGGACCATATGGGATGCCAGGATTTGAGCCACTGTCCTTCTTCGTCTAAGGCAAACGCCTTACTGCTGGGTTATCTCTCCGACCCCCATGTATTTTAAGACTTTTTTTTTTTGGTTTGGTTTTTGGGCCAAACCCAGTGACGCTCAGGGGTTACTCCTGGCTATGCGCTCAGAAGTTGCTCCTGGCAGGCATGGGGGACCATATGGGAACCGGGGGATTGAACCGTGGTCTGTCCTAGGCAAGGCAGCAGGCACCTTACCTCCTGCGCCACCTCCCGGCTCCCTATTTTAAGACTTTTTTAAATGACTTTTTCCACCGTTGTCCAAATATACCAAAAGAACTATTTTCTTAAATGCTCTTTCAAGAGTGCTATTGTGTTTGATTTCTCTCAGTTTTGTGCTAATAAAAATTTAAAGATAATCTTGTGTTTCAATTAATGACTTGATTTTTGTAATAAATACGTCCTTTGGTGTGAGGCTGAATTTTAAATTGAAATTCTTGAGTCTAAGGAAATAAAACTTAAGGAATTTACATTGTCTTTGCTTGTTACTCATTTTTCTGTTTTGTCTTAAGGTTGTTGTCTTGTTTTGCAATCTTTCCTTCATGCAGATCTACCATATTTCATTATTACAAAAAACGTAATTAAGATCTCTAATCGGGCGGGAGCAATGGCACAGCAGTAAGGCGGTTTTTCTTGCATGCAGCCAATCCAGGATGGCTGGTGATTCGAATTCCAGCATCCCAGATGATTACCTGAGCCTGCCAGGAGCTACTTCTGAGCACAGAGCCAGGAATAATTCCTGAGTGCCGCCAGGTGTGACCCAAAAACAAACAAAAAAACTAATCAATAACTATTTACATGGTTTATTTCAAAATTTTTACAAGCAATCGTATTAACATAATTTGAGGGGGAAATAATTGTCTATAACAAAGCTTTGGCTATAACATAAGTAAAAAGCTACAATATCCTTATATTTAAGATTTTGAAAAACCCTCAAATTATTTTTCTTTTTAATTTTTTTTATTTTTAAAGTTAAAAGTATACTTGAAAACGTGTAAAGGTTTTGCCATTTTGCACTGTATTTTCAGCTGCTATTCTGTATGGCATTTATAAGATATATAAAAGGTACTTTCATCCAAATTATTTGTCACTCTTGTCATTATTAAATTATAAAGCCTAGGTATAATCTACAGAATAGGTCTCATCTAAAATTAGTTTCTTTGGTGTCTTTTCTCAAATTCATCTTTCTTGGTGTGCAAAAATATCTGTAATTCCAGTCACCTCCAGTAGCATTTTTGTGTCCTTTTAATATTGTTACATCTTTTGTAAAGTCTGAGTCTTGCCTGCAACTTTTAAAAAGTACTTTCTCTACCACTTTATTGATCCCAGTGTTTCCTTTCTTTAATCTATCATTGATGGGGTTGCTCCTATAATAGACTTGTTGGATTGAACATTATACCTTATTTTCACTGAAATTTATTTAATATATTAAACTGTTGGTGTTTAGGTATGGGGAGTCAAAAATATAAAACCTCACCAGCACAATTCTAATAGAATTCTGTAGCAAATGGTTTAATACTTAATTCTTACTCTCTATGTGTGGTTGTGGTTATAAATTGTTTCACTAAGGACATTGATTTGTATGTACACCATTAATACTGTATGAGATTCATGCACATTATTATGTAACTGTTTGGGTTAAAGTGATAATGATTTAAATAAGAAAGTGAAAATAAGTTCATCTAGAACTACTTCTTAGGCAATTGTACTCCGAATTAATATTTTCCAGGTGATTAGGCGATTCTTGTAAAAAGTTGACAGAAATCTATATAAGTAAGATCTTATTTTCACCTGTTTTGAGTTCTAGGGGTGCTGTAGCCCTGAGCATTACATGAGTGCCGATGGATGCTCACTTGGGGAGTTCACTTCTTTAAATCTCCTGTGCTTCCTGTACCTGGATATTTTCTTAGGTTTCCTATTTCTATAGTGACCATACTTAGTCCTCCTTGCCTTGCAAATCAGAATTGAAGCAAGTACTGCCTAATATAGGATGGACAGCAAGAAGGCAGTTAGTATATGGCTTAAATTTGAGCAAAAATTCGTAGGCTGTAGGAAGTCACTTAGTTTTCTTCACATCTGTCTTTACCTCAAATTGGTTTTGCTGCATAAAGGTCTCTATTGTATTTGGTCTTAGGTCTTATACTAGGTACTTGACACTTATGCTTCATTTACTTATGATTTTACTTGGTTCTTTCTGATAGTGATTAGATCTCATTTCCTAAAGCAGAATACAACTGATTCATCTTTGCCTTGCTGACCTTGATTTTTTGTTTGTTTTTAGTCTTCTCCTGGAACTCAAGCATCATACTCTAGGTGTATTTTTATTCTTCCAAAAGAAGAGACCCATCTATATATTTTTATTGAAATTTTGATACACTCAAACTTCTAACCTTTCAATTGAAATGTTTTTAAATTCAATAAATTCCCTTTAGTAGTTAAAACTTAGCATGAAAGATTGCTTTTAAATATATGCAGACTATGCATACATCCAGAATCTATTTAAGATATTTAATAAATTCTTTGTAAGCTTGAGATCTTAAATTGTTTTTTTTTTTTAAATCAAAATGATGCATAAGTTTTTTTCTAAAAAAAAAAAAACCGGCATCTACTTAAAGGGATTTATGACTAAAATTGCTTATTTTTCTACAGAGTTGTCTGCTCGTTCTCAGCTTGAAGAAGATTCTACAGTCCTTATTGATCCTTTTTTCTTGGCGTTACCATTTTTTGAAGCAAAGTTCACTTAGTTTTCTAGTTTGAGCTTTCTTTTTGGCCATCTTTTAAAACATTTTTTAAATCTCTAAACTAGACAAGATATAGTTCTACAATGTCCAAGTCATTCCAGCAGTCATCTCTCGGTAGGGACTCGCAGGGTCATGGGCGTGACCTGTCTGCAGCAGGAATAGGCCTTCTTGCTGCTGCTACCCAGTCTTTAAGTATGCCAGCATCTCTTGGAAGGATGAACCAGGGTACTGCACGCCTTGCTAGCTTAATGAATCTTGGAATGAGTTCTTCATTGAATCAACAAGGAGCTCATAGTGCACTGTCTTCTGCTAGTACTTCTTCCCATAATTTGCAGTCTATATTTAACCTTGGAAGTAGAGGTCCACTCCCTTTGTCTTCTCAACACCGTGGAGATACAGACCAGGCCAGTAACATTTTGGCCAGCTTTGGTCTGTCTGCTAGAGACTTAGATGAACTGAGTCGTTATCCAGAGGACAAGATTACTCCTGAGAACTTGCCCCAAATCCTTCTACAGCTTAAGAGGAGGAGAACTGAAGAAGGCCCTACATTGAGTTATGGTAGAGATGGCAGATCTGCTACACGGGAGCCACCATACAGAGTACCTAGGGATGATTGGGAAGAAAAAAGGCACTTTAGAAGAGATAGTTTTGATGATCGTGGTCCCAGTCTCAACCCAGTGCTTGATTATGACCATGGAAGTCGTTCTCAAGAATCTGGTTATTATGACAGAATGGATTATGAAGATGACAGATTAAGAGATGGAGAAAGGTGTAGGGATGATTCTTTTTTTGGTGAGACCTCGCATAACTATCATAAATTTGACAGTGAGTATGAGAGACTGGGACGTGGTCCTGGCCCCTTACAAGAGAGATCTCTCTTTGAGAAAAAGAGGGGCGCTCCTCCAAGTAGCAATATTGAAGACTTCCATGGACTCTTACCGAAGGGTTATCCCCATCTGTGCTCTATATGTGATTTGCCAGTTCATTCTAATAAGGTGAGTTAATGCAACAGATGCTTCTTATTTCTTTTACATTGTAGTGCCTATTCTGTATTTACCGATATCTTTTACTCTAATTCTATGTGTCTGATGACACTGAGTTGGTCAAGAATTGATACTTTTGGAACTGTTTTTGAGCATTTTAAACCAGGGCTTTACATTAATACAATCTGCCTAGATTACTTCTGGCCACAAAGCTATCATCACTGGGATTATCTTGTTGGGTTTTGGCATCGGTATGTTCTTCTTAATCATATTTAAGCAGGTTTTTTGTCTGCTTTGTTGAATTGTTTTAAGTAATTTATTTGTTTTTTGTTTTTGGGTTGGTTTTTTTTTTTTTTTTTGCAGTCAATGTGCTCTGCCATTCAGGATGCTAGATTTCAGCTTTCCCATCTGTCTTGATTGCTGATTTATACGTAGTTAAGATGCATTCTTGAACAATTCTCCTTTTTTCCTTATCTGTGGCTACAGGGATAGAGTTAATGTAGAGCCCTGGTGTTTGTTTCAGTATGTTTCATATTTTAGGTTAGTTCATTCTTCCTTTTTTTAATTTCCCTTTAACACAAACTTTCATACTGTGGAATTTTGCATCATTTTTTTCTCCTTTTTCACAACTTTCTTAAGCTTCAAAATTCACTTTTTATTATCCCATGTTGCATCTATCCCTTTAGAGACTTGGAGAAATCAACTACCACAATATCCTGCTTTGTGTTCCTTGTAAGAATATTCTTTTTCTGGTTTAGGCTTAGGCAGACATCTGGTATAACCCGTTAAGAAAGAGTAAATAAAACCAAAACACTTAATTATCCTTTGTTTTAATTACACATCTGGCAAGATGGTGACTTTGAAAATACCCTTTAAATATGTCCTTTCTCTTTCATTGTTTTCAGTAATAATCATTCTCACTGATTTTTAAGCTATATTGCAGTTGACGTAAAGTCAGCATTACAACAGCACTATGCTAACTTGAGGATCTCTGGCCATCCATTTTTCCTGCTGTGTGTTTCTACTTAACAGAAACATGTTGGTATCATGAAATGATGGAGTGGTTACATCTGAAGGATGATCATTTTCATAATCCCTTTATTTAAACACAGATTTAGTGATCATTGACTGTTTTAAGTAAGTCTTAGATTACTAATGATTTATTTTTCTTGAATGTTCTGTTAAAGTTAATTTTCGGTCATTCCCTTTTCTATTTGGAGCTCAGTATTTTGTCTCAGGTAATTAAGAGATGAGACTATTCGAATTTTTGTTTTGTTTTGTTTTGTTTTTTGTTTTGTTTTGTTTTTTTTTGGACCACACCCGGTGACACTCAGGGGTTACTCCTGGCTATTCGCTCAGAAGTCGCTCCTGGCAGGCACAGGGGACCATATGGGGAACCGGGGGATCGAACCGCGGTCCGTCCTAGGTTAGCGCAGGCATCTTACCTCCCGGCCCCCGAGACTATTTGAATTTTTAAATGTTTTCAAAATGTCTTTAAAAAGTAATCCTCAAAGGCATACAAAAAAAAATATGTCCCTGAGCAATAGCACAGTGGATAGAGAACATTTGTCTTGGACACGGCCAACCCAGGTTTAACCTCTGGCATCCCATCTGTCCCCTGAGCCTGTGAGGAGTGATTTCTGAGTACAGAACCAGGAGTGACCCCTGAGTGCCACCAGGTGTGGTGCCCCCCCACCCCAGTAATTCTGGGACCAGAGAGAGAGTATAGCAGGTAGGGTGCTTGTCTTGAACACTTCTGACTTGTGTTCAATCCCCACCAAACCATATGGTCTACTGAGCCCCCAGGTGTGGCCTCAAGAATAAAAAGGTAATCCTTAGCTAAATACCTAAATATTTTTTCTGTAATCAGAATCCTTTTGAATTAATGTTTAAATAGCCTAGGATCACAAATAATGTTCTTTAATCCATACCCAAAGTATAAAATTAACCTCAAATAACATTTTGTTTTGCAAATTAAATTGAAGCTGGATGGGTTTACCTCAGTAGTGTATCAGATCACACCCAGACCTTTCCTACTTGCAGAACATGAGCTTGGCCTGTTTGAGCATGCTCTAGCCCAGTGGTCGGCAACTGTGGCTCTTTACACTTTTAATTTGGCTCTTCTGTGTGCCAGGCGGCAGCTCGAGGAGTCAGGACTCTGCTCCTAGCTTCTGCCAATGCCCACCTGCATGCAGAATATTCTCAATAAAAACTTATTGAAACTAAAAACAGTGTACCATCCTATGTATTTTCGGTTTTAAAAATGTGGCTCTTGGGGTCAGAGAGATAGCATGGAGTAAGGCGTTTGCCTCTCATGCAGAAGGTCCCATATGGTCCCCTGAACCTGCCAGAATCGATTTCTGAGCATAGAGTCAGGAGTAACCCCTGAGCACTGCCAAAAAAGACAAAAACCAAACAAACAAACAAAAAATGTGGCTCTCAAAATAAATTTCAATCGTGGTTATTGGCGAGATTTGGCTCAGTTGAAAAAAGAGATTGCCGACCACTGCTCTAGCCCAATAGATTAAGATTTAAATTAGATTAAGAACTAGAACCCTGGGCCCGGGAGATAGCCTGGAGGTAAGGCGTTTGCCTTTCATGCAAAAAGGTCATCTGTTCGAATCCCGGTGCCCCATATGGTCCCCCGTGCCTGCCAGGAGCGATTTCTGAGCATGGAGCCAGGAGTAACCCCTGAGCACTGCCGGGTGTGACCCAAAAAAAAACAAACAAACAAACAAAAAAAAAGAACTTGAACCCCAAATTCAAAAGGTTAGGGAAATTTGGTAGGTATTTTTAATAATGTGTCCCCACCCCTCTGTTGGTTGGCTATGCTGTCTCAATCTAGTCTAGATTCAAGACCTAAACTTAAATTTTAGGTATTGTTGTGAGTCGATTTAATGAAAAGTTGTATTAAGCTGTAGTGACTCACAAATTTTGTTATTGTTTTCAGAAATAACATTGACCAGTATTCTCAGAGATCTCTAAATTCGAAGGAAAGTGTCTCAAATGAGAGTGATTCTAAGGGACTTGAGCTCTTGACTGCAGAAGTCAATCCAAAAGCTATTGTTGAAAATATTCCTTGTTCTGACTTTAAACAGTAATTTAACCTTGCTGCTTGCACCTTTCAGAAAACTGGTTCAGTAAAGGAAACAGAAGGAAACCATGAGAGGATTTTAATCAGAACAGTTTCTAATCTTATATGATTCTTTCCTTCCTAAATTTCACTACCTTCTAGTTCCTGAAGAACACTATTAATTAATAAATAGTAATGGAACTATATTAAAAAAACTTGATGAAACTTTGGATTCAAGAGTAAGATTGCACTGCCCTACTACAAGAGGTACTTTTAATCTGTAAAAATACATAGGCCTTAGCTAATTTTGGTATTGTCACAATATTGGAATCATTTCAAAATTTTTCTGGAGCTCCTTTGAATATTTACAGCATTATGGTATTTGTAATTTGGACCAATTTTAAGAAGTTTGAGCAAGTAGATTCTCTTAATGTGTTCAAGTTTCCTTATCAGAGCTGATATTGGTGGGGGGGATCTGCATCATTGAAAAAGTAACTGAATAGTCACTTAGCAGTGTTCTTTTCTCATTATAACTGGTAGAACAAATGAGTAGAGAAAAATTCTTTTGGTGACATTAGATAATGAAAAAAATTTTAAACATTTCATCCTGCTCTCTGGTATTGCTGCATAACTTGGAAAATCTGTTCTTTTCACTTAGTGGTAATAATGCTAAATCAGAACTTCTTCTTACGATGCAATAAGAAACTTCTAGAAGAAAGACATCTAGCTTGTCATTGTTATTTTTGAGAAATGAATTTCAGATACGGTGTTGCTTTTATTTCTTTCAAGGCCATTTTAGCATGTCAAGTTGCTTTTCTACACTACCTTAAACTTCCCTCAAATTCTTGCACTTCTAAAAGAAAAATTGCCCACTACAGCCCTTTTGCTGTCTTGTCACTTGTCATATTTTCCCTTTGAGTATTATTCTAGGAATCCATAAGTTATTCTTTATTCTACCACTTCAGAAATGCTTTTCCAAATTATCCTTTCTTTAAACATCCTTTGGCCCTTAGTTCTCACCTTAAACCAAAACCTGTAAAAGAACAAATGTGGGATAGTATAGATTAGTAATGAGTGTGTTTCTGGAGGTATATAAGTGATTCTTCGATCTTGGCCTTCCTTTGCAGTACTTTGAAAGACCATCCACACCTTTTTTCAAAGGTTTAAAAAGCATTGAGGAACCCCTTCCATCTCCTATGAATTAGAAGTATTTTTAATAGGTAACTTTTTTTTTCTCCCAACAGACTATTTCTCAGGATTATTTTAAATAAAAATATAAATTTTTTACCTTAAAAAATTCCATTAAAGTGCTTATTTAATTCCTCTTCTGAATTTGTGTTTTGACTTTAGCTCCTCCTCTTGCTTGCAGCCATTTTAAAAGTGGTCTTCAGTTAAGTCAGTGATCTATACTTTGCAAGTACAAATTTATGTCCTAAATTATAGACCCAGCAGGAGAGATTTTGAGTTTCTTCCCCTTTTATCTTAAACAGATAGATAGATGATGCAGCTTTAAGAGTTAGTTCCCCCAGATTCTGAAAATAAATCATTTTGTTTAGACATGCTCCATCTTAGTTCTTTCATTGAAATTTTAGTTAATTGGGGCATGGGATGTATGTACACTGTTGAAATAGAGGCCAGGATTTGGGAGTAGATTGGGACTCCATAGCACTGCTCAGGGGGCCCAAGGGCCACACCCAGCATGACTTGAGGATGTGAAGTATTGGGGATTGAACTTGGGGCCCTTGCATGCCAGGTTTCAGCTCTAGTTCTTTGAGCTTTCCTTCTAGCCATTAAATGAATTTTTTGCTTGTTATAGAGATCCCTCTTATAAAATGCCGTGCTAAAACTTCCCGAAAGTTTTTTTTTTTTTTATTACTTATTTACTTTTGGTTTTTGGGCCACTCCCGGTGGCGCTCAGGGGTTACTCTTGGCTCTGAGCTCAGAAATCGCTCCTGGCAGGCTTGGGGGATGCTGGAAATTGAACTGGGTCTGTCCTGAGTCTGTCTTATGCCAGGCAAACGCCCTACTGCTGTGCTGTCTCTCTGGCCCCTACCCAAAAGTTTTGTAATTTTGTTCAGCTTTATATAATATACACCCTTTTAAAAAATAACTGCTCATGTTTTTTTTTAAGTTTTGGTTTTGTGCATTAGGAGTGCTCACTCAGGGCTGACTCCTGACTCTTATGTTCAGGCATCTCTCCTGGCAGGGCTGGGGGAGGGACTCTATGGGATGTCATGTGCAAAACCAGTGCCCTACCCACTGTACTATCTCTCCAGCCCCATCCTGTCCGTGTCTTATTTCAAATATGATTGTATTCAGTAGTGTGGGTGTTTAAAATATGTACCTCGTTTTGTGTGAATTTGTAAAACAGTACACCTAAAACAGGAGTTGCTAAATAAGGTGGCTTTATAAGCATTGTAATAATAGTTTGCTTTGGGGCTGGGAAGATAGAGCAGATAATTAGAGCACATGCTTTGCACGTGGACGTCCCAAGAATGTGCCACTGCATGGCCCCCTGAGCACTACTGATCAAAACTGCATCCCTCATACTGTTAGTAACCCCAAGCTCTGCTTAGTGTAGCCTCTCAACCAAAAAAAATTTTTTAATTTAAAATTCAGCATATAAGGGGCCGGGCGGTGGCGCTGAAGGTAAGGTGCCTGCCTTACCGGGCTAGCCTCGGATGGACCGCGGTTCGATCCCCCGTGCCCCATATGGTCCCCCAGGCCAGCCAGGGGCGACTTCTGAGCGCATAGCCAGGAGTAACCCCTGAGCGTCACTGGGTGTGGCCCAAAAACCAAAAAAAA
>PVKC010037560.1:0-12951 GCA_004027635.1 Crocidura indochinensis
AGTGTGGTCCAGAAGCCTCTGTTCTGCAGAAAGGGAGAGGGCAAGGCATGTTTGTGCCAGAGGCATTGTCAAAATTCAGTTGAGAACATGCTTTGAATAAGCAGAAAGTGGGGCCTAGAACAAGACCACACTGGAAGTGGGTTCTGGACTCCACCCTGGGTCCTGAAACCTGCAGTGAAGATAGCAGGGTGCATCGAGGGGGTGGGACTCCCGCCTCTAGCCTTGTCTTCCAGGTTCTACCTCTCCCTCCACCCTTCCCTACTTTCCCCAGAGAGGTTCTATTGTGGCAGAGTCCTGAACTGGTCCTGCAGTACCTCCCAAGGTGGAGCCTGTTTGTTGGGTACAGTCCCAGGAACTTGACCTTAAGTAGATCTATGGAGCCTCGGTTTGACTCATAAGAGGCCAAATGGGGACTAGAGCAATGGAGAGGGTGTTTGCTTTGCACGTAGCCAACTTGGATTCAAGCCCCAGTGCATATTTCTTTACATATATTTACTAGGGAACAAAGTTGTTATTATACCTATGAATCAGGAATAGTGGACTACAGTCTAGCCATAGTCCCCTGGCACCCCAATATTAACTTGTGGAAATATCCTTTTCTCCTTATTGCTCAGACCCAGTAAAATGAGGAAATCTCTTTTTTGGGGGGGGGGATTACACTCAGAGGTGCTCAGGGATTACTCCTGACTCTGCACCCAGAAATCGCTTGTGGCAGGCTCATATGGGATGGTGGGGATCGAACCTGGGTCTCTTCTGGTTTGGTCTCATGCAAGACAAATGCCTTACCACTCTGCACCCCTTTTTGGTGTTTTTTTTTTTTTTTTCGGGCGGGGGCCCAGACCTGGTGGCACTCAAGGGTTACTCTTGGCTCTGCACTCAAAAATCATTCCTGGCAGGCTCAGGGGACCTCCTGGTGTGAGAACCAAAGCCCCCTGGGCCTAAAACCAAGGTGGTTCCAAATTCTCAGTAAAGCCACTGTAAAGTATTTTTCTACTCTACAACTTCCCCATAGACAGAGGGTGTTAGCCCAAAGATAAAACCGCAAAATGTACCCATCCTGGAAAAGACAGGACCCTCCCTGTTCAGCTGAAATAAAGGAACTAGATGGAACTGAATGTTCCACCAGACCAGGACCCCCAACACAAAATTGAGTCAGCAATAAGTTGGAATGTTAACCCTAAGCATGATGTGATTTCTATTCAAGTGGATGAAATGCTTGCATTGTTGTATTAACCAATAAAATGCTTGAGTTGTTGAAGTCTGTATATAAACTGCTTGAAGATTTGACTCGGAGCCCTTGTCACCTCCACTGGTTGGATGGTATTTGAACCTTGGCTAGTTGAATAAACTCCCTTTTGCATCTTGCATTATTGGAGGTGGTCTTTGACTTTGTGGGCCTGCTTGGGTGTAAACTCAAACTCTAGCATTAGGATATCGGGGATGGAACTCCAAGATCTCTCCCAGGATGGTCGTGTGCAAGGCAAATGTCCTACCACTGTGCTATCACTCCAGCCCCCAAAATGGGGAAATCTTATTTTTTCTGGGAGGGCCACACCCAGAGATGCTCAGGGGTTACTCTTAGCTATCTACTCAGAAATAGCTCCTGGCAGGTATGGGGAACCAACCACCTTAGATCCTAGGTCGGCGGCTTGCAAGGCAAACGCCACTGTTCTATCTCTCCGGCCCCAGAATGGGGAAATCTTATGAAAGAGAGAAATTTCCCACCTATTAGGGCTAGGAACTCCTAATTTTTTATGTTGCAGATGGGCTTGTAGCCCTGAACATTTGTCATACTGTCTTGACTTAAACTTCAGTTGGTCTGAGATTGACCATACACCCCCCCCCACCCCAAACTTTGGGTCCCATCACTGGAACCAGGGGTAGGTGGATAGGTTTTAAGCTGCCTTGATGATGAAGAAACCAGGGACAAACTTTGTGCCACTCTGGCAACAACTTGATACTGGGGCATGCTTCATGGCACCTTGGCAGTGACTTATAAACTGGGACTTGCTTCATGATGCCCTGACAATGACTTGGGCTTGTGAGAGCCCAAAGGACTAGAGTGCAAAGCCTGTCAACAACAGCCACCAGAGAAGAAGATGAAGGAGAGAGAACCTTTTACCTTTCCCGGAACCTGGAAGAAGAACCCTTTGGGGTTAGAGAAACTAAAGACTGGCCTGAGGCCTGCAGTTGAAATGTATGAACAGGTGCTTCCTGGGAAAGGCCACGCTGTTCTAAATCTAAATATTTAAAAATAAATAAGTAAATCTATCTAGGTTAAAAGCTTTTTACGATGCCTATGCAAAATAACAGCTACTTTTAACACACACACTGTGCAGCTGGGATAAGGTAAGCTCTGATCTGGGGTTCCTGCTTATAGTGGAAGACAATCTAGTATGATTTATTTGGCCCTTCTCTACTTTTTGTATGCTTAACAAACCATCTCGGGGCTAGAGAGATAGCATGGAGGTAAGACATTTGCCTTGCATGCAGAACGACGGTGGATCAAATCCTGGCATCCCATATGGTTCCCCACAGCCTGTCAGGAGTGATTTCTGAGCATAGAGTCAGAAATGACCCCTGAGTGCTGCCAGGTGTAACCCCAAAACCAAAAAATGAAAACAAACAAACAAAACCCATCTGAAATCTTGTTTAAGAGGCTGGAGAGATAGCATAGCGGTAGGGTGTTTGCCTTGCACGCTGCTGACCAGGACAAACCTGGGTTCGATTCTTGACATACCATAAGGTCCCCTGAGCCTGCCAGAATCGATTTCTGAGTGTAGAGCCAGGAGTAACCCCTGAGCACTGTCGGGTGTGTCTCCCAAAATATAAAATATTGTTTAACAAACAGAAAAGGGGAAAATGTAACTAATCACCTTAAGCATACACCCTGTTTTCCCTAATCCCCTTACCTTGATTTCCCTAAACACACCCTGTTTTAATCCCCTACATGATTGGCTGACACAGAGTTCACACCCTACCCTTCTTTAATATAAAGGTTTCTCTACCACCTACAGTAAACTGAGTTACTCTCCCAAAGAAGCTGGTGGGTGTTTCTTTGTGAGTTCTCTACTTGCCTGTGATTTAACTTCACCAGTGACTTCTACATCTTGGTATCTAATTTCATCAGCGTCATTTACACCCCAGCACCCCACATAGTCCCCAGAGCCCAGGGAGCCCAGCAAAGAGTGATTGATCCCTGAGTGTAGAACCAGGAGTAAGCCCTGAGCACAACTGGTGTGGCCCAAAAACAAAAACAAAAGAGCTCTAAAGGCTCCAGGCTGGGGCTTAGAGACAGAATCAGTGGAAAGTACCTACGTTGTCCCCACCTCACAGCCTCATCCAAGTGGCTTCTGTTGTAATCCTGTTTGTTTGGTTCATGTGTGGGCCACAACCAGTGGTACTGGGGGCTTATTCCTGACTCTGTGCTCATAGATCACTCCTGGTACCGCGTAGGGGACCAAACCTGGGTGCTGGAGTATAGAACCCTGGTCAGCCAAAGGGTTACCAGAAGTGTCACTGAAGCCTGACTTTCTTTTTAGTTTTGAGCCACACCCGGGGACGCTTGAGGGGTTACTCCTGGCTATGCACTCAGAAATTGCTCCTGGCTTAGGAGACCATATGGGATGCCAGGGCATTGAACTATGGTCCATCTTAGTCCTAGGTTAGTGCATGCAAGGCTTCTGCCCTACCGCTTGTGCCACAGTTTTGGCCCCGAAGCCTGACATTTTTGTAAGGAACGCCCCTCTTTCCTTATTATTGTAATGAGCTGGAAGTGGATATATGGTCCTGCCCTGCCAGTTCATGCCAACCTAAGCTGAGGCCCTTCCTCTGCAAACTCTGATGTCACCAAGAAGTGTCAGTAGATCTGGGCAAGCTTCTGCACACTGCTGAAGCCTGTGATTGTGGCCACAGATTTCTGCCCTAGCTGTTCTCCTGCTTCCTCCCTCCACCCTCTGGCCTCACCTGGTTGAAGTTGGGCTCATAGTCCACAGCACCTTGACTGTCCACATGGAGGATGGGGGCTTTGATGGACTCTAGCAAGTCAAGGCCAAGCCACAGCTTGTTCATGATGGTCTGGGGGATGGAGACGGGGTGCAAGGAGGGAGCATCAGCATCCACACCAGCCCTAGCTCTGCCACAGGGCTGCCCACAGAGGGGTGCTCTGGCAGAGGCTGCCACACTCACCTGGGCCACAGCAGGGATGATTAGGTGCCCCCCAGCCCCACCAATCACCAGCTTTGACCCCCGGGCTGCACTGATGAGGATGGAGGGGACCATAGATGACGGGGGCCTCTCACCTGAAATGGGGTGACAGAGAGTCATTCCAGACTCCCAGCACCCCCCATGTTTCCTTTGCTGTCCCAACTGGACTGGAAGGGTGAGGTGACACCCCACTTGGGACCCCCCTCACCCGGCACAGGGTTGGAGTCCGGTGAGTGCTTCCAGCACAGATCCAGGAGCTCGTTGTTCAGAAGAATGCCTGTACGCGGGGAATATACCATGGCCCCGAATCTGCAGAGCAACAGCAGGAGGTGCCAGGCTCAGGTTCCACTCTCTCAGCAGTGTGGGTGCACCACTACTTAGCTTCCCCAGACAATGATGAAGTCACAGCTCTGTTCCTGGCACATCTGTTCCCTGCCCCAGCCTTGAGCTGCCTCACAGGTAAAGCTCACTTCCAGCAGGGCCCAGCTGACCACCCAGAAGGAACCCTTCCAGCCTGTTCAGGATCCCATGAACAGAGAGGAGGAAGGAGCAAACAAGGGCAGTAGGCAGCCTGGGGACCACTCAGGGGAGGCTGGGTGGAGAGGGTTGTGGGGGCTTGGGCAGCAGGGGACCCTCCCCGCCTGACCCCACGCACGGTGTGTTGATGGTACTGGTGGCGGCCACGGCGCTCCCATCCTCGCCCAGCACAGATACGTGGGCTGTGCCCGTGTGGGCAACCCCTGACCCGGTCAGGCTGTAGTGACTGCGTGGGTGGTCGCCCCGGCTGTCAATCTTCTCTCGAACGTGTTGGGCTAGAGCCTCTCCCAGCAGAAATTCAAAGGCCTTCTGGAGATCAGGAATGGAGGAGTCAGCAGGTGCCATTTGTGGGGTGTGTGTGTGCACCCTCCAGCAAGATCCTCCCCATTCCACTTTCCAGCCCATTTACTCCAGATCTGCCCAACTCTAGACCCCTGAGATTCAGCACCCAAGACCCTGCACCTGCCACCAGGGCCCTCCCAGTCCCTGGATGAACTCTGACCCCTACATTGAGCCCCCAGACCTCCATTCTGTGACTTGAGCACATATATTCTCCAACTTCCTTTTCTCCCACTCCAAGTTCTAGGTTCATACTGAGTGCCCTGACTCTTCTGCCACTCAGAGCCCCAGGTCTGGTCAGACATCCCCTGTCCTTAGTCTGCTGCAGAACAGCCCCAGGTCTGGTCAGACACCCCCTGTCCCTGGTCTGCTGCAGGACATCTCACCTTGGTGTCCAGGAAGATCTGAGAGTTCCAAAGGTGCCCCTTCTGCCCCTCAGCAAACTTGAGTGTCTCCACAAGTTTGTGGTACAGGTCCACACGACCATCAAGACTGGCCACAGATTCAGAAGAGAAGTTGAAGCCTGGGGAGGGGAGGGGTGTCACTCTGTGCCCCCCAAATGTGTTCCCTCAAATATCTTAGACTCCAGGATCAATATGACCTTTGAGACCAAAGGTGTGCTGGAGCTCAGGAGCTTAAGGAAGGTGACCTGGGGTTATTTCTGTGTTCTGAACCGATTGTCCTTACTGAGAGAAGAGCGAGGGACTGTGACCATAAAGACAGGGGTGGCTCGGAGAAGGCTGCTGGCTGGGAAGAGGCTCATTTGTGGCTTGGACCAAGAAAGGCCACATTCCTGCTGTGGTCACTCTGGTGCCAGGGCTTGCACCCAGAGCCTCATGTGCAGACATGCTCTTTTTTTTTTCTTTTTTGGTTTTTGGTTTTGGGGTCACACCTGGCAGTGCTCAGGGGTTACTCCTGGCTATCTGCTCAGAAATTGCTCCTGGCAGGCACGGGGGACCATATGGGACACCGGGATTCGAACTGATGACCTTTTGCATGAAAGGTAAACGCCTTACCTCCATGCTATCTCCCGGGCCCTGCAGACATGCTCTTAACCCCTCAGGCACCCTGACTCCCCTTCCAGCCAAAAGTGAAAACGCCCAACAAGCAGTACATGGCAACTCACAGAACCAAACTGCTCCTGGAACTGGGTCTCTGGGGTCCTCAAAAAGTGGGAATGACAGCTGCTTCTGCAGAAGCAGCTACCCAAGAAGGGGTAGCCCAAGAGGCTGGCTCCATACCCTCTGCCCTGACTGGTCCCATGGACCCTTGGTTTGAGTGGTCTCAGCTGGGAAAGGCAGTGGCTGCCTATGTTTGAGAATGGCATTGAGGTAGGGTGAGAGGTAGATGCAGAATAGGAGCTTCCAGGCCTTACCTTGGAGCACTTTGAGGATGAAGCTGAGAATGGCGCCCCCTGCAGGCGGTGGCGGGGAGTACAATATGTAGTCCCCAAGGGGCACTGCCAGGGCATCCACCACTGCAGGCTGGAAGGACACCAGGTCCTGCATTGTCAGCTGAGTGTCTGGGGTGAGACAAGAGGGCACTGCCGAGGCTGGAAGTGGCAGCTACTGATGCCAGGTCACATCGTGGGGCTCCCCTCAATTCCCAGGCCTTCTTGGTCCCAGGATGCTCTGGGTCTGGGCCCTGGGGTACAGATAAGTCTCGGGTGACCGAGACCGGAGCAGGTGGGTTAAGGGTAAGGTGGGAAGGAGGTCCAGGCCAGCTGCAGGATGTTCTACTCAGCCTTTAGACCTCAGGGGCACAGAGATCAGGGTCTAAGCTGCAGGCCCAGTGGCCAGAACACTGATCTCTTGGGCAGCATGGGCACTGGCACTACAGGAAGCTCACCTTCCCCAGCAATGTCCTCCAGCATCATCTGGCCCAACTTCCCAGTGTAGAAAGCTTCCGGACCCTCCTTTGCCACTGTCTCCAGAGTGGCGGCCAGTGCGGGCCACGGGAAGGGGTCATTGGGCTGGAGGGGGGTCGTGCCATTGAAGAAGAGCTGTCTGGGGATGGGGAAGGGGCTGGAGTCAGAAAGCCCTGCAAGGGCTCTTGCGGGAGGGGTCCCAAAAAGGTGTCGGGAGGCAAGTGCTCCTGATTCCAATGAGCTGGGCAGGTCTTGGGGACTCTGTTGTCCTCCATGATGCTCTGGCTGGGCTTACTGGGCTCTGCACATAGATGACATTTTACTACACACTCCCAAGAGTGAGAATTTTGGGTGGGTTGGTCAGTGTGGAGTGTGCTCAGAGCACAGGCCCTGTGGCTCTCTTAGGCACCAACCCTCCTGGTCTGAACCCCTCCACTCAGGGCACTGCAGGCTCAGAGCTCTCCCACCCCATCACAAACTCAGGGCCTTGCAGGCTCAGAGTCCCGAAGACTAAGGCCTCCTTCTTAAGTGGGCTTGAGGGGGACCAGTGACCTGAGCTCAGTTAGGGAAAGGGGTGTCCAGGTGAGGCTCACCTCAGGGAAGACTTTAGCAGGAATGGCTGCAGCAGGCTGTTGTGCAGGAATTTGCCGAGCACAGGGGGTAGCCGGAAGTCCCCTTGGAGTAGCTCAATGGTGGGTTGGAACAGCTGTGTCCAGGGTAGGCGGCCGTAGCGCCGGTGGGCCTCGGCATAGCCCTGGAGCTCCCCAGGGACCCCAATCCAGCGGCCCCCTACATGGCCTGACATGTTACCCAGCCCCCACACCAGCCCTGGGGTTTCCAGGCCACCTAGTGGGTTACTTCATATACCCACTGAGCAGCCTGGGGTGACCCCTTGGATCTTCCCAGACATCCCCATTGGAACCTTTTATTTTTCTTTTTGGGGGGCCACACCTGATGATGCTCAGGGGTTACTCCTGACTATGCACTCAGATATTGTTCCTGGATTGGGGGACCATAAGGGATGCCAGAGATTGAACCACAGTCCATTCTAGATTAGAAACATGCAAAGCAAATGCCCTACTGCTTGTGCCACTGCTCTGGCCCCTCCCTACTGAAACTTGACATGACTCCCCATTGCCCTCCAAGTTCATCTCCATGTTCTTGGAGACTGGCACTTCCACCTCATGGACTCCCCAGCCTCTGCTCAATATCTTCCTCTTAGATCCCCCCAAAAATGACCCAACTGCATTAAGTCTGGGCCTTGGAGGAGGCTCCCGATCCCCACTGCTTGACTGTCCTTGTGGGGAGCTGCCTAGTGGGGGCTACAAAGGGTGCTACTCCCAGGCCTCACCTCTGCCCAGTGGCTGATCCCTCTGACAGTGATCGAGCAGCTGGGGGTAGGGCTTGGCGGGTACAGTCTCTCGGGCATTGATGATCTCCACTTTCCCTGAGGCCGGGCAGGAAAGACATGGGTTAAGGGCATCACCAAAGCCCTATTCCAGTCTCCTTCAGTCTACCTTAGGACAGAGCAGGGGCATGGAAAGAGCAGATTGGGGCCCACAGTTCCTCACCACTTTGGGCTCACCTGTGCTGGCATTGTAGATGGTGAAGATGACGCCTCCCCCAAGGCCCATGCTCTGAGGGTTGACAACTCCGGTACAGACCAGTGCCGCAATGGTGGCATCCACGGGAGAGCCACCCTGCTGCAGGATTGCCCTGGGGACATGGCATAGGTCAGCACTTGGGTTCTGGTTAGGAGTGGATCGAGTGTGGGGCGCCTGCTACTCCTGAATCCATTAAGTCAATGGACTCTTTTTTTTTTGGGGGGGGGGGAATGGCCAAACTCAGTAATGTCAGAAATTGCTCCTGGCTTGAGGACCATATGGGATGCAAGGGAATCAAACCAAGGTTCGTCCTGGGTCAGCTGCATGCAAGGCAAATGCCCTATTGCTGCACCATCGCTCTGGTTCCATCAATGGACATTTTGGGCTGAGTCACTCACAGACCCACAGTGCTCCCATGACCACATCCTATGTGCCACTTACAGCTGAGGATAGATGCTGCCCAGCCCCACAATCTCCCTGGCATCAGACAGAATCAGGCCCAGGTGGGTCTGAGGAGCCCGGCCCAGAGCAGCTGCTCCTATGGCTGACATAGCAGCCCAAGTCCTTCAAGACAGGACTCTGAGTGGAAGGGCTTTTCCCCTTCCACCAGAGCAATGTGCAGAGACTGGAAATTGCATGACCTTCAATTTTGATTTAGTGTGACTTTTATTTCGACCTTATTTTTAATTTCTGGTAAAGTTTTTTACATTTTTTTAAGACAGTCAAATTGAGCAGTGGGGGGGGGGAGTTATATACCAACTTTTGTGATACTAACGTTAATAAGTTCTGATAAACCACTGCCATCGGACCAGCCTTTTATATACTTTTTTAATCTTGGGACTTTGTGCTTCTTCTTCTAACTGCCCCAGACCCCTGACAAGCAATTGGGTGGAACCTCAGGCTAGAAGCCGCCTGACCACTGGAGATAAGGAGGGCTCAAGCTCAGTTGGCCCTTTAAGCCCACTTAACAGAAAAAGACATTTTTTTTAGGAAAAATGTGAGATACAAGGAAATTGGCCAGGAAGAGTGCTAGACAAATGTGAGATAAAAACTTTGGCTTTGAGTCCCAACATTGAGTTTAAGTTTAATTCTGAGTTCTTGTGTTTTATAGTATTTAGGAATAGTAGATTTAGACTGTTAGCTTAGAATAATATAATAAACAAGAAACTAGTTTTTTTTCTCTTACAATGTTTGTGCTTTCCCTTTTTCATATAACTTAGAAAAACCCCTCCTTGTCTTTAAAATTAGTTTTTTGTTTTTTTGTTTTTTTGTGTTTTTTTTTGGGGTTTTGGTTTTTGGGTCACACCCTGCAGTGCTCAGAGTTACTCCTGACTCCATGCTCAGAAATTGCTCCTGGCAGGCACGGGGGACCATATGGGACACCAGGATTCAAACCGATGACCTTTTGCATGAAAGGCAAATGCCTTACCTCCATGCTATCTCCCGGGCCCCAGGACCTTTAAGAAAGAAATCAAAAAGACATCTGGGCACTTTAAAGCATAATAACTAAGAGTAAAAAACGTTAGATCAAAAGTAGTTATGAGTGAAGAACATGCTAAATTTGCTTTTGTCACTTGCTAGCTAAAAAGTTTTTACAGCCTAGAGTGACACCTCCACCCTAGTACATGATAAGACACTCTGGTATCAAGCAGGAAAAGCAACTCTGAAACAGTTTCAAAAGGAAACCAAGGCACTATGAAATACATCATAACTAATAGGGGGTGATTTAGAAAACATAAAAATTATTACAACTAACGCTGATCTTGCTTCTGTCATTAGCTTGCTAGAAGATTTATCTTTAACAAAATAACTTCATGACCTCCCCCATAGTCAAGCCCACAACCCAGAGTGACAACTCCACCCTGGCACAGGGGACCTCCGCCCTGCCAGCAAGGGACATTCCCAGAGCCAAATCAGTACACACCTAGGGACCACCTGACAGGACTACCTTTATCAGGAAAAACATCAGGCTCAGGATGGAACACTTGTGAGGTCATGAAGGGGCAGGATTTGAGCCATTTTCTGAGATTGCCCTTGGTAAAATTCAAACTCATACAATTTGTACAAACTATGAAATGCTTTGGCCTGTTTGCTAATTACCACGTAGAACTCCTTAAAAACCTATGTGAGAAATAGCTCAGGGTGTCACTACAGACTGAAAATTTCTGCTGCATCAGGTGGTTGTGAGGGAACCCAGAGCACTCCGTGATTGAATAAACCATATGGGATTGCATCCTCCAAGGTTTGTGTCTCCTCAAATGAGCAGTGGGCTTTCTTCTATCCCTGGGCAGTCCCAATCCCTGGGACTTCTCCCAGGGTTTGGGCATCTCCAACCCCGGCCCCAAACCCGGTCTAGGCCAGATTTGGTCACCTTTAATAAGTGCTCTGGTGTTCTTGGGAACACTCAGGCAGTGAATACTTCTTGAGTGCAGAGCCAGGACTAAGCCCTGAGCATCATCTGTGTGGTTCAAAACACAAGCAAGATGGGGGCCGTAGTGATAGCACAGCTGTAGGGCGTTTGCTTTGCACTCGGCCAACACAGACAGGATGGACCCTGATATCCCATATGGTCCTCTGAGTTTGCCAGGAGCGATTTCTGAGCACAGAGCCAAGAATACCCCTGAGCACTGCCGGATGTGACTCAAAAAGCAAAACACACACACACACACACACACACACACACACACACACACACACACACACACACACACACCCCAAGAAAAAAAAATGCTGATAACTTCGTTTCTTTGCCAGCTCTAACATAAAGCATAGAAGGGACACCTAACCTCTCAAATGGATATGCTTCCACATCTTGGGGTTCCACCATCTCTCATTCAACTTTCTTTCTCCTTAATACCCTCTGACTAACCTTTATATTATGAGGCCTCCGCTGCCCCTAGTCACCTCTACCCAATCCTTGCTACCCCTTTTGAAGTAAAGCCCAAGAAGGTAGATCGGAGACACTGTCACTTCATAGACTCCCTCACCAAAAGCTGAACCTAAGGAAATAGCTAAAGACATCTCTAATGCTCTTAAAGACCTTATAACCTTGGCCAAAGAGATTAGCTTGGTCATCCAAACTTTACCAGGTTAGTATGAGCTACACCAATTTATTCACATGCTATAAGCCTTTGTATAAGGGATGAGAAGCCATGGCATGAACTAGCAAAGTAAATTGAATATTTTCTCTGATTTCTCCCAAGAAAAAAGCAACTAGACTGGACAATGTATTTGGGTTAGGAATGATGGTCTCCATAGGGCCGGCTCTTTTGAGGTTTTGCCACAGCTCTGACAGCAGGGGCCGGGGTGATGTCACTGAGAGCATGCTAAGCTTAAACCTCTGCAGTGGGCAGGAGGAGACTGCTGTGAGAGAAAAGAGAGGTGCTGACAGAGTAAACACTAAAAATAATAATAAAATAAATTTTAACAGATATTAATTTTTGTTGTTGGTTAAACATGGGAGACATTTTAGATGCATATACGTGTGGGAACAGGTTTTCTCCAATATTAACTATATTAAAAACAAATATCGATCACAACTCACAGATGATAGCTTACAAGCTTGTGTGAAAATGAAGGTAACGCTTTACAGTCCTGATATGCAAACACTGTGCACTGAGGTTCAGGAGCAAAAATCACATTAAACAAGTAAATTAAATATTTTAATTGGCTATTAATTTGCACAAATATATTTTACATTATTGGTTTTTGTTTGTTTGGTTGGTTTTTGGGTCACATCCGGCAGCGCTCAGGGGTTACTCCTGGCTCCATGCTCAGAAATTGCTCCTGGCAGGCACGGAGGACCATATGGGGCACCGGGATTCGAACCGATGACCTTTTGCATCAAAGGTAAATGCCTTACCTCCATGCTATCTCCCGGGCCCCTATATTTTACATTATTAAGTGAAAAAGTTCTTTTTCTCTTCTGATCGACAGCTAATTGCATGGTCCTGTATATAACATTAAGATAAGAAACAAGGTATGCAGGCGGCTGGAGAGATAGCATGGAGGTAGGATATTTGCCTTGCATGCAGAAGGATGGTGGTTCAAATCTCAGCATCCCATATGGTCCCCCGAGCCTGCCAGGAGCGATTTCTGAGTGCAGAGCCAGGAGTAACTCCTGAGTGTTGCCCGGTGTGACCCAAAAACCAAAAAAGAGAAAAAGATAAAGAAACAAGGTATGCAGTACTATATTTGTTTTAAATGTCACGATGGTTTTGTGGCTCCCAGGTTTTTATTTTCCCCTTTGGAAATGAATCCAAGTGGCTCTTTATATCTTTTTTTTTTTACTTTTGGGCCACACCCGGTGACGCTCAGGGGTTACTCCTGACTATGCGCTCAGAAGTCGCTCCTGGCTTGGGGGACCATATGGAAAACCGGGGGATCGAACCACGGTCC
>PVKC010037561.1:0-12962 GCA_004027635.1 Crocidura indochinensis
GAAATACATTGTCTTACCTACTCTTACCTACTTGCTTTTGGCTACAATGGCTGACAGGAAGAAAGAAACAAACCAGTTTGATTAAATGTGGGCAAATGAAGTAGTTGCAATGGTGTAATACATTGTTTAACAAGTATGAAGGGATAGCCAAAATTATAGAATGAATTAAATTAAATTAAATGAATTAAATTAAATATTGATTTGGATGGCATATCAGGTATCTTTTGTGACATTTTTTTGTGAAAAAGAGAACTTTAAATTTAAAAGAGATTGTGAGGGACAGAAATGGCATATTGAGTAATCATTCTATGTAACTTGTAGAATATATTTTAAGACAGCAGCATTGCAGCTCACTTGAGGCATTGCAAGCATAAATATTACCAGAACTTGAGGGTAGTAGGTAAAGGAAGTCACATATGTGACTGAGTAAAGGACACAGGTTCTGTTTTCCAGGTGGTAAGTGGAGTAAATATGTTTTTATGATTCCCTTCTGGGCTCTGTCACCATTGCATTTAGACAACCCCTGCTGGTTCAGCCAGAGTTGTTATGATCTCTCTACAAATGACCTATTTGTACCTCAGATATTCAATACCTTTTGCCTTATAATAGTAGGTTAAATGAATTGAAGCACAGGAGAGAAGTCAAGGTGACCATTTCCTATGTTCATTATATTGTTCATTAAAGAATCCTATAAATGGCTAATATTGTTATAGTCTAGTTATTGTAAGCAATTGCTGCAGTTCAGAAGAGCCTGGGGTGGGAGACTGTATATTTCTCTTCTCTCATATCCTGATATGCCTGCTTACACATTTAATTCAGGTATGGCAAATGATAAGGGCATACAAAGTATTCCATGGCAGAAGCAATTTCACTAGAAGAAAGCAGATTGCTTATTTACGAAGCTCTTTGGCTTCTGTGAAAATCCTTTCTTTAGATATTAGCTATGGCAAAGGAGTTAGAATTTAATGTTCAGGAATGAAAGAGTGCAGTTGCTTGCAGAAAAGAAGCAGGTTAATTAAAGATTCAACATTTTCACCCCTGAGCACAGGATAATGTTAGCTAACCAAGAAGCAAATTTCATAGACTTGGCTTAATGGTTTGATGATGAGCCATCCTGGGGTTTTAGTAGTTATGAGATGACAGAAGAGGGGAAATAAAGTTAGCTGGAATGGGAGAAAATGAAGATTGACTAGCAGTGGAAGACATTTTAACTCTTTCCCTTTTTAGAATGATTGCACATTTTTCTGAAAATGGAAAGATATTGGAAATTGTCAATGTCATATTACAAAGGTATATATGTGTATTTGTGTTTTCTAGATATAAATATGTAATACAAAAAGATGATCACACATTTCAATAATCCTGAAAGGATAAGAGATGAATTAAAAATCACAGAGAATAATAAGAAAAATAGTACAGCAGTAAGCCTAGACACAAACATCTCTCTAACACACATAGATCATACATGTTGTGTGCATATGTGTCCAGCACTGTTTTCTTTACTAATTTGTCAAATAGTTTGCTTATGTCTTTTCACTTGTGTTCCACTTCTGTATTAATAAAGATAAGTTCATATCGTTGGTACTTTATCTCACTGAAGGGTAAGGAGGGTTAATGGAATCTTACTTTCATAGTGCAGAACCACTCATTTCCCATGCCAGCATATAAAAATCTATGAAATACTAGAGTGCTTAGGCACACTGGCTACATATCTCTTGCTCTAGTGCTCTCATACTTTACCCCTGACATTTAACATTGATACTGCAGTTCGTCTCCTTTGCTTGTAACTCTTTTGATTTCTAAGAATTGAACTTTGAAATTGAGACTAGGTATACTCTATTAGATGGAGCTGACAGATTTCCCTTAGATTGAGACCTGACAATTTAGGAGCAAGCCTGTGAGCATGCAGTAAAGAGAGTGAAAGAAAAAGAATGGGCTGCAACATATGACAGTCATGCGTTGGAATACAAGGTGCAGATGTAACATAGGACCCGGGAGAAATATTGCATAAAATAATACATATCACCAGTGAGAAACCAGAATTCATGTGATTAGTATCAGTAAGAAATACGAAAAATCAGTAAGAAATAAGAAAAATGACCTTTGAAAAGAAGTGGCCTGAAATTTCCCATTGTCTCAATGTGAGTTACCTGCAGTTTCTATATTCTTTTATTTTATTTTTTGGTTTAGAAGATTCAGGACCAGCTGCTTGCAGTGGGTATCCTCCCTTCGCCAGCTGAAAGGAGATACTGGCATACTTCAGTTATCAGACTTAGTGGGAAAGAGCTACATAAATTTCCAGGGGACTTAAAGTAATTCGGTTCAGCAAAATACCATAATGATCGATCACCTCACAAAACTGTAGCTTAGCTGCTAATAGTTTATCTTTTAACAGCTGCCATTTGAATTGCACGTGAGCCCTGAAGCAAATAGGTTTTTCTTGTATATTTGAAATCTTCAGCAGAGTTTCAGAATTCCAGAGGAAAATACTGCATTGCAGCTCTTCTGTTTCTGTAGCAAATCTCCTTTGGCACACTGTTTGCAGATGAGGGAATGTGGCAAAGACAGTCTGTTTTTCAGCTCCACTCAGCAGATCCCTGGGCTCTGGAATGTAATGAGGAAAGCATTCTCAGTTGGCTTGAGGGCAAAGGAGACTGGGGAGAATAGGAGTGATACACAGGTACTAATTAAATCATGTTCAATTATCTTCATTAAAAATGATTGGGTGTTTCTCAGACAATACATTTTCTTAAAAAAAACTGGGCACTTTTTGGCATTCAGGGGCATTTATGACACAGCTTTTAGATGTCTGACATTTCCTGGCCATTCCAACTGACTCTGTTTAACCACAGCAGATGGGCCTTCAGTGCTGTGGCTATTAACAGACCGAATGGAGAAAGCCACAATGCGAGCTGAGCAGAATTTGGTGAATATTTTCAAGATAATGATGTTCATGCATTCACATATATGCACACTTGTATCTTTCATATTTTTCCTCACATTCAAGTTGCTAGAAATAGAAATAAGATACAAATCATTAACTCCCATTGTTGCGTCTGTATTTTCACCAAATGGCAATTATTACGTGCGTCTAAAATTATCTTTCTTTTTTTGGGGGTGTGGTCAGACCCGGGACCTAGCTCTATGCTCAGAAATCGCTCCTGGCAGTCTCTGGGGATGCCGGGATTCGAACCACCATCCTTCTGCACGCAAGGTAAATGCCCTCCCTCCATGCTATCTCTTTGGTCTAAAACTTTCTTAAACATCATACATTGTTCTGTAGGACCCTGGAATGGTTCAGTTGTTCTAGTCTGACTGGTGCTGTTTTATGTCATCTTTCTTTACATATTTCTGTTAGATGAGATATTTATCAAGGAATGGAACACACTGAAGATCATTTTTAAAATTTTTAAAAGACCATTTTTGTTAAAATGACTTGCTTTAGGTAGTATTACTCTCTCCATTTTGCAGATTTTAATTTGGCAAGTGAATGCCATAAGTGTCACATATTTGTGAATTCACCCTGCAGTGCTTAATTTTGACATTTTCTGTCCATTATTAGTATAAAGGTAAGGTCATTTTGGTTTGGAGACTATAGAACTCAAATAACAATTTCTGGGAGTCTTAAATGCAGAAAATACAAGTCAAAGGTTTATCTAAGCTGGCTTATTTTGTATTTTGAATTCCTTCATGAAAACCTCTACTTTGTCTTTGTGCAGTGACAATTTTATAGAATTTTATAGAATGAATCTACCAAAGGTTTGCTGTCTCTTTCTCCTCCCACTTTTCCATGAACAGTGTTATCAGATGCCATTATTAGAGTGTGCTCTACTTGATGCAGTTATGATAGCCTCTTCCTGAAATACATCTATCTAAAATTTTGTTTTAGCAGTCTAGTGCCTTTCCCTTTGATGCTATAAAGAGAATTTCAAAAAATAATAGACAGTATGAGACCAATGTGTTTTTTAAAGCAAAACAAAACAACATGTGACTTCTAAAAATTATGTCTTGAGTTTAACAGAGATGCCTTGACTATTACTCCAAAAGCAGGTTTGTCTGGGGAAAAAAAAAGTTTTGCAGCTGAGAGCAGTTTAAAAGAAGCTTTTGGTGAGCTTTTGTTCTTGCCTGTTTAACAGCTTCAGGTTTAGAGAAGCCTATGTGAGTTCACCTTTTGCATTTGAGTCCAAAAACTGAATCCATTAAAGATCTCTCCTGAGCCTGCAGTGAATTTCAGTGCTCCTTGGAGAATGCTCCAGGCTGACTTAACTGGTTTGAAATCACATGGCCCCAGGCTCTACTGTCTTTATTTGGAGGAGGAAAGGAGCTAGGGAATTAGTTCAAAAGCTGCAACCATTTCCCCCCTTTGTCTCTAATGTCTGTTGTTCAGCTTTGGTTCCCTACCATTTGCTATATTTTAAGAAAAATTTCAGAGGACCTACTTTAGAGCAGCTAGAATTAACATTATCTCATTGCTTTTTCTATTATTATTATTATTATTTAAATTTGCATTTGTGTCATTCGTGTGTATGTGATGAGGGCTTTGGAAATGTGGAGGATGAAAAAAATATTGCAGGTTTCTTTCTGCAGCTTCAGGCAGAATTTTTATTTTATTTTAGTTGTGTATGTGAAAGAACAGGTTGAAAGAGGAAGACACTGGGGTAGGGAGTGAAAGGAGGAAGAGAGGAAAAAGAATGAGCCAAAGAGCACACAGAAAACACAGGGAGGCAGTACTTGCCGCTTAAAACCAGATGTGTAATGGCACATGTTTTTTGCAGATGGAGGTTTTGGAGATATTACTTAGTATAATGCCCCTGGTTCCCTAAATAAAAAGAAGCTATATACTCCCAAATTAAGTTTTATATATATAGATAGTATCATGGAATATACTGTAGTTTTGTTTAATGCTATATCTGATTGTCTTTTTATGAGAAACAGAATTAAGTGGTCAGCTAAATTGTCAGCTAGCTACAAGAACATAAGAAAGAGGAGACATGGGAAGTGATTCCTATTGTAGGTATCAGTAAAGTAGAAACTGTTGTCCTGGAGGAGGTGGCTGCAGACAAAGGTTGTCTTGACTATGTATGGTTACAGAACACAACACAAACACTGGTTACCAGTTCTGATACTAACCCATTAAAATGGGTGTAATTTTGATTAAATTCTTAGCTCTCCAAACTCAGCATTTTAATTTATAATAATAATAGTGAGACTTATTTTCTAGATTTTTATAAAAGAATTAATGAAGTTATAAATCTAAAACACTTGGCACAATCTGAGACTGAGACAGGGTATATATCCACTGCATGTTGCATAATAATTGGGTTATTATTATTCTTCAGTGACAGGATGTGACAAAGACTGGTTAATTTTCTCCAATCCCATTTCCCTTCTTTAGGAGCACATAGTTACCACATGTCTCAACCTTTATTGCTTTAGGTGAAACCATTTATCTACTATATGGGAAGTGGTTTATGGGAGTAAGCCAACACACCTCTCCCAGGTATGGCCCATAAAATCTCATGCAATGCCTAAATATTCACTCACTTTCTCTTACTGGATACAAAGAAAGCAGAAAACCCTAAAGCACTAAGGGATAATATAGTGACAAGTCTGAATGAGAATGAGAGTCCCTGAATTATTACATGTAGATGAACATCTTTTTTCTATCTCTGCCAATGACTGGTCTCAAGCTAGAAATTAATGTGATGGTATCAAGTCATTGAGATTGCTGAGTCAGCATTTTCAAAGACTAGTTAGCGATCGACATCTAAGACACAGGACCTCATAAATAATAAGTAAGCCTGTGATACTATTCTGGAAATCCATATACCACCAGCCAAAGACAAAAATTATCAGATACTTTTTTACCTTTGTTTTGTTTTGTTTTTGTTTTTTTTTTTTTTTTTGGTCACATCCAGCAGTGCTCAGGGGTTACTCCTGGTTTTATGCTCAGAAATCAATTCTGGCAGGCTTGGGGACCATATGGGATGCCGGGATTCAAACCAATGACCTTCTGCATGAAAGGCAAATGCCTTACCTCCATGCTATCTCTCCTGTCCCCTTTTTACTTTTTTATGACTCTGTTATATTTTTCTTTATACACTGAATTCAGTAAAAAACAAAGCCCCATGTCTAAACTCCTCACAATGTTGAAGTGGACATTTTACCCATTAAAATAAATATTGGCATAATATTTTCAAACAAAATAAGTGAAAATACAGGAAAATGAATAAAGGAAGAAATATATAGGAAGCTAAGTTAGCATAAGGAAGGCTTGGTGCCTGGATGCTATTCTTCTTGGTCCCTAGGATTTGATGCATATGGAATGGAATTCAGAGCTCTAAAAGTTCCAAAAGTTTTAAAGGATGAGCAAAATAAAAAACCTAATCCTTTAAATAGAACTTGAACATGTGAAGAATGAGAAAACGGTATTGAGAAAGGAGCAGCTCTTTTTCTTCCATCTTCATAACACCTGAGCTCTAGTTAGGCATTTGAGCAAGACACTGAGGATTCTCTGTCCAGCACTCTTAGGCCATTTATGTAATTCAAGAGTTTTTCAGATTCCGAAGTGCCTGATTTCTATAGTCTTGCCAGCAGGACTCAAGCCCTTCACAGACTTTAATAGGCATTTTAAGCTCCTTAATTTATTTTGAACCATCGCAATTGTTTTCAAAGCTCTTGGTTTTGTTCAGACATTAGTCTGCCACTTAAAATTTGCTTTAGGTTGAAGGCCAAAGAAATGATATTTGTAAACTTGAGTCTGATAGTCTGAGGAAGTGAACCTGAACTGTGGTGAGGAAGAACCTGTGCCTGTGAATATGGTTGCTACTTGGTCTGGTTAGCTGGATTTGAAGCTGTATTAGCTGCCAAACTAAATAATACTTTGACAAGAACTGGGTGCTGATGAAAGGGATACGCATGGTATTCTTTCATTAACAATAGTGCAAACTACAGTGTCGAAAGAAAGAGAGTAAGGAAGAAAGAAAGAAAGAAAGAAAGAAAGAAAGAAAAAGAAAGAAGAAAGAAAAAGAAAGAAGAAAGAAAAAAAAGCACACATGCTCACAAAAGGGGGCTGGAGCAATAGCATAGTGGTAGGGTGTTTGCCTTGCATGCGGCTGACCCAGGGTGAACCTGGATTCAATCCCAAGCATTCCATATGGTCCCCTGAGCCTGCCAGGAGCAATTTCTGAGAGCAGAGCCAGGATTAACTCCTGAGCACAGCCTGGTGTGCCCAAAGCTAACCAAACAAAAATAATTAAAGGGAAAATTAGGAAAGAGAGGGCGAGAGAGAGAAAATGGGAGAGAGAGGGGCTGGGGTAAAGGAAAGGAGGGAAACTGGGGACAATCGTGGTGGGAAATGTGTACTGGTGAAGGGGTGAACATTGTATGATTGAAAATCAATCATGGGCAATTTTGTAACTATAGTGTTTAAATGAAGTAATCAAAATACAAAAAAGTACTAAACAAGACTTCTGAATCCAAGTTAATGAGACCTTGAAATTGCAAATTAGACTAAACACATTCAATCCTTTTTTTGTTGTCGTTGTTAATTCTGTTTTGTTTTTTGGGCCATACCCAGCATTGCTCAGGAATTGCTTTGCTTCTACACACATGAATCACTCCTAGTGGTCTCTGGAGGATATATGGGATGCAGAGGATCAAAACCTGGTCCACCATAGGCAAGAAAAAAATCTTATTTTCTGTGTTATGCATTGCTATTCCCTATACCATTCAGTCATAGAGAAACATTTTACTTTTTTAACTGAGTATGCTGAGCTTTGTAAATTAGGTCCAATTTTACTCAGGATCTTCTCATATTTGAATTTTCAAATGCCCTTAATGTTCTTGACTGTTTCTTCTTGTAATTTCTTTATCGAACCTTCCATTTATTTTCTCAGTGACTATTGTGCTCTTACTATTAGATACTTTCCCGACATGAAGAATATTGTGTTTGCTGTTATGAAGCTGGCAAATTCTCTTAACAACCTTCAAGTATCTTATTCCTCTATACTTTAAAATCATTTATTAGCCCCTTTCATGTTCAACTCAATTACTGCTCTCTGTGAGAAGGTGTCAAATCTTAGGTTAACACTTTCCTTACTGTTCCCACAATTACCTTGCCATTTATGAATACTACATACTGTTCCATTAATTAGTACTTACTAAAGATGGTGCTGGTGATGATAGGAACATTGGAAAAGTAGCAGATAATAGAACAGTTTTCAAAATTTGAGATGGATCTCAAGGAATCCAGAGATAACTAAAAATCTAGTCTCAGGATTCCTCATAAATTGCAAAGGGTCTAACAGATTATTTCACACATTTTCTTCAGGAAACAAGAAATCTTCTCCAATTAATTTTATTAGGATCCAATCTCAAGCTTTACAGAGGAACACATTTATGAATTATTCTATTAACTCTTTTTTTTGGGGGGGGGGCACACCCAGTGGTGCTCAGAGTTACTTTTGGCTCTGCGCTCAGAAATTGGTCCTGGCAGGCTCAGGGGACCATATGGGATGTCAGGAATTGAACCATCTTCTGTCTTGGATAGGCTGCATGCAAGGCAAAGGCCCTACCGCTGTGCTATCTTTTTGACCCCTATTGTTAACTCTTTCTAGATATTTTCACAGCTTACTACATTTTAACTACTTTAACACATTGTTTCTTATTTTATCTTCCTATAGTAACAGGAAGAACATAGTCTCTTTTTGTTTGTTTTTGTTTTTTTTTTTTTTTTTTTTTTTGGTTACACCCAGCAATGATTAGGGGTGACTCCAAGTCTTTGCTCAGGAATTACTCCTGGCAGTGCTTGTTAGACCATATGAGAAGCTGGAGATTAAACCTGGGATGGCTGTGTGCAAGTAACTGCTGTACTATATCGCTAGCCCTGTAAAGTTTCTTTTTTTTTTTTTTAAAGTAGTTTATCTAAAGACCATTTATTACATAGTTGATCTCAATGCATTTGTTTCCAGGTAAGCGAGGGTGAAATTATTAAACAAAAGAAAGAAAAGAAGAAAGAAGAATTAGAGTACAACAAGAAATTTTGTGAAAATTATGCATGTCGCAGTAAGATCATTAAGTCATTGTTAGAAGGTTTATTGAGCTCTTGTTGTTAATTGGTGTTTCTGTTATTTTTTTTTCTCTGAACATTAGTGGCTTCAAATACAAGTTGACACCCAAATTGTATGTTCCTACTGGCATGATAGTTTGAAAAGATTTAGAATTGTTGTGTGACTGCATATGTGGCCACGCATTATGAGTTCCAAGCACTGTGGCTGATACTGTGGCTTTTGTGAAGCATGTTTTTGGTTACTAGGCCTTCCCCAAGTATGAGAAGGAAGGGATGTGTTGGGAGGGTGCCTGCAGTCAGTCCAAAAATATCCTAGGGATGCCAAATACCACGCATATCTAGTATTTTGTTCAGATTGGTGTCTCTGCAGAGAGCCATAGATTAGTGGTAAGCTGGGTCAATGGTAAAATGGCAATTGTGGGTGATGGGTGCAGCTGGTGTGGCATCAGTAAGCTAAGGACTTGGACTTCTACTCATCCCACACTGTCAGCTGTCAGCTGCATGGCTATTGTACCTATAATTTTTCACAACTTGGTTTATATCTCTTTGGAGAATAGATTGAGTTTACAGAGCTGGCCAGATAGATATAGTGACTGCATCTTTTTATTTGTCAATTTTATTAATATAGACTTGCTATTTCTAAGTATCCTAAGCTCCTACTTCTATCTTAATAAAGTTAGCTATAATATAGAAGAGTATAAAATTTTAATGGGGATCCCAGAATAAAAAACTACAGGAATTATTCTAAATTAGATACTCAAAAACTTGAACCTTTCATCTATATACATGATTTCTCTTTTTTCTCTATTTCTCTCTCTCTTTCTCTCCCTATCTTCCATAATTACTATATCATACAGTAAGTGCTATGATTACATCAAATTTCATTCTTGAAAATTCTACAATTTTGGTTCTGCTATATAGAAATGTGACTGGTTCAGCTATAGCAATAGGAATAAAAAAGAAAAAACATAAAATAAACATAAAAAACACAAAAAGAAAAAACATAAAATCATAGATTTGGCAATTCTGTGTATCCTACAACCACTATAAAAATTTACATATAGAAATAATTGCAAATGTTACTCCTAAATTTTTCATTGAACAATACTTTTCCTATTTCTTCCAGCTTTTCTCAGATAAATCAGTAAAGTTTTCCATCATGTTTTCTTTCCTCTTTGAGAGTTTATAATAAAAATGTGACTTTTAAGAACTTATTGCAGCAGATATATTTGTTCAATATAGAGTTAAGGTCACCTCATCAGAAGTTTCTGGGCTCCTTGGAGATCTCTTTCTTTAAAATTTACCACTTCACCTGACATGGAAGTTTCTATTATTGGTAGGAGTTATGATCCCAAAGAGATTTTTCTGTATAGAGACTTCAAGATGAAAGACTTAACAATGATATTGGCCAAGGACAATATGAATCTAAAGCAAAATGAAATCCTATTAATAATATAACTGGAAAAATTTGCCCTGAGAACACTGGGCTATTACTTATTCCAAGCTTTTAGAGACATATTGTCTTCTTTAGTAGTTAAAATTCATGAGCTACAAAATGGTAAATGCATATAGAAAGTATTTTTTCTTTACATATTTTAAATTAATATGTAGTAGTCCTAAAATAGTACTTTATGAACTACTTTCTATTTTGTAATTGGTTTATTTCCCAAAACAATAAAATCATCTTCACTATTGCATTATTTAACTTAATCCAATAAATTATTTATTATGAATCAACAAATGGCATGTAGAAAATATACTAAGTATTAGACAAGTGTGAACTTGTCTTTTGAATTTCAGGAGCTTATTATTTAAGAATTACATAAAAGGGCAAATATACAAATAATAATCAGCATATCTTAGATTTTCCTAGGGCTGCGACAAAATCAGGAAGCTCAAACACAAACAAAGCACAATATGGAGGCATGATGAGCTCTTATACACACACACACACATATAAAGCTTATATAAAAGCTAATATATATAAACTAATATATATTATTATAACATATATTATAACATATGTATATATATACACACATATATATATATTAGTTTTTGGGTCTTACTCAGCAGCACTCAGAAGTTATTCCTGACTTTGTGCTTAGGAATATTTCTGGCAATATTAGATAGAGAATCATATCAATGCTAGGGTGGACACTGTGCAAGGTAAGTACCCTACACACTGTACTATCTTTCAGGTCCTTCATATTTTGGGTTAAGTAGGCTAGCTCTTGAATGCAGCCTACAGCCTCTATGCTATTTATTTTTTATTTTAATTAAAAAAGATTTATTTAGTTAAATACTATTGTTTACATAATCAGTTCTTCCTGGCATTCCATGTTAAGCACAATCCCACCTATATAACATTCCCTTCGCCATTGTCCCGTTTTCCAAACCTGCCCTATTGGAAGGCACAAAAATAATTTACTTTATATTGCTTGTTTAAAACTTAGTGGTAACAGAATTACCAAAAAAATCTTCAGCAAAAGGAAACTCAAGAAAATTGTTTTATTTCACAGTGGGGTCATTAAATCATTGTCTGAATGTCTTTTTAATATAATTTTTATTTTAATCATAGTGGCTTACATATCGTTGACAATAATATTTTAGTTACATGTTAACATACAATCAGGGGAATTCCTATCACTGAATTGTCCTCCCTCTGCCTCTGTTCCCTTCTTTCCTCCCATATCCTCCTCCCTTACACCCGGGGCTGCCAGGATAAGTGGTCCCCTCTGTGCCTAGCTAACTACTTAGTGGTCCTACACCTGTTTGGTCTTGGTACTTCCCTTATCCACCCCCTCGCCCCCAATTGGGATGCGGGACTAGTTAGTTCAAGTTATGTGATTTTGTTTGAAGAAGAGAAAAGTAATAACCTGGAGAAGAGAAAAAAAAAAAAGAAAAAAAAAGTCAAATACTCCGGAAATGGGCGGAGTCCTTCTAGAGACTTTCATCCTTGGTTTGAGAGACGTAGGGGAAAAAGAAGGTGAAGCACAACAGTGCATAAGGCACTGTCAAAGTATCCAGTGAGCATTCAAAAAAAAAAATAAGGGGGGGGCAGTGAGGAGTAAGCACCATATAAAAGCCCTGGCCCTGGTATTGAGATAAAAAAAATGTGGCAGAGCACATAAGAAAAAAAAAACAAGAAAATAAATAAATATAACTCTTTGGTGTTGGGAATAAAAAAACTAGAGCTAAGCATACAAAGCATGTGCTCCACCGTTTAGTTATCAGTCAAAATGTAATGTAATATGTGTTGCAATTGAAGATTTAATATGATTAGCTTAATTTTTCAATTTTTATTTAGGGGCCATGATTTCTAATAAAGTTTAAAGCATAGAATATTCCAACTATATACCATCCACTAGTGACAGCATACCTTTACCAACATCTCGTGTTCACTCAAACCCTCATCCTCAGTCCCTTAATAAATTCATAAAAATTTGAAAGTCTTCTATCTTGTGTCAGATGCCTACAATGGTACTGATGCTTATTACTCATACATAGTTTTCCTTGACTAGAGCTATTTCTCAAAAATGAATATTTGAAAGTGTAAAGAAATAACTTTGGTCAGAATAGAGCAAATATCTTCAAGAAGACAGTCTAAGGCAGGGGTCCTCAAACTTTTTAAACAGGGGCCCAGTTCACTGTCCCTCAGACCATTGGAGAGCCAGACTATAGTAAAAACAAAAATTATGAACAAATTCCTATGCACACTGCATACATCTTATTTTGATGTGAAGAAACAAAATGGGAACAAATACAATATGTGGCCCATGGGCCGTAGTTTGAGGACCACTGGTCTAAGGACAATTACTAAAGTCTGAAGCAAGAGTTTTGGAACAGAGAGCTCAGGAGTGGGAAACAAATACCAAAAAAAAAAAAAAAA
>PVKC010037562.1:0-12956 GCA_004027635.1 Crocidura indochinensis
TTATTTATTTCGGGGGCCTCCTTAAGCAATCAGGCCAAGGAATTCGCTGAGTATGGTGGTATACAGTCGCTCAGACCCAGCACTACTGGGAGTTCCAAAAGCCACAGTGTTTGGGGGCCTCAAGGACTACACCTACAAGTATTCAGAGGAGTCACGTGGTGCTAAGGTTCAAACTCAAAGCCTTTGCATGCAACACTTGTATTTGTGACCTATCAGTTATCTCCCTGGATACCCCTGGGATTTTTTTTTTTTTTTTGGTTTTTGGGCCACACCCGGTGACGCTCAGGGGTTACTCCTGGCTATTCGCTCAGAAGTCGCTCCTGGCAGGCACGGGGGACCATATGGGGAACCGGGGGATCGAACCGCGGTCAGTCCTAGGTTAGCACAGGCACCTTATCTCCAGCGCCTCCGCCCGGCCCCACCCCTGGGATTTTAAAGAAATTCTTCTCTTCTAAAGTAGTACAAAAGAGATTCAAAGTTGCGCTAATGAAACATTTAGACAAGGTTATAAGGGAAAGCTACAATAAGGAAGAAATATAAGCAAGTTTTATAAAAAATAATTTGAACTATGCTCCATTTTAAAAACTGTTCTCAAATTTATAAATGAGATCAATAGACAGCAATTGCAGCTGTAAGTCAATGTTGCAAATATATGATCTTTTTCATTTTCTCTTAGATTAAATGTCAAGTTTATAATTATCAAATTTATTTTCTCTCTTGAGGTGTCAATATTATTTCGGTTTTATAATGACTTTCAAAGATTATTTGATAACTATATAGCAAAGCCTTAACAAATATGACCTTGTTGGGGTCAAAACGGTGGCACAACCAGTAAGCTGTCTGCCTTGAGTCCATGAGCCTAGGATGGACCACATTTCAATCCCCCAGTGTCTCATAAGGTCCCTCCAGACCAGGAGCGATTTCTGAGCACATAGCCAGAAGTAACCCCTGAGATTCACAGGGTGTGGCCCCAAAACCAAAAAAATAACACCAAAAACCAAAAACCAAATATAAGCTTGTTATGTGGAATGATAATTTATTTCAGAGGCCTCCTTAAGCAATCAGGCCAAGCAATTCGCTGAGTATGGTGGTATACAGTCATTCAGAGAATTTCATGTCGTTTCCTTTTTTTTTCTTTTTTTTACTTGTTTTTTTTCATGTCATTTCTTAAAATGTATACCAACATATTTTATTAAGGATAATTATTCTCAAAACTAAAATGTTTAATTGAATGGCATCATTCTTATAAATTCTCTTATTAATAGGAATCACATTAAAGATTCTATATTTCTGTTATAATTTTATAGGAGGTAATTTAGTGGTAGTTTGGAAATATGAATATGCCATTTGTGAATAAGAAGAAATGAAAATTTTCAGATTAATATTTCTTTCCCTTTTACATTTATGTACTTGTCTGTGCCCATTCTGAAATGTTGAATGCAAATGGTGAGGTGTTATCATTCTTCATCTCAGGGAGTTGTTATTAGTTATTTAACTGTTAGGTATGGCTTTCTGAATTTTTTTAAATCTTGCTTTTTTATTGTTTTGTAGCCACACCAGTGCTCAGGACATACTCCTGGTTCTGAGATTAATAATTACTCCTGGTGGTGATCAGGGCTAGAAATTGAATCCAATTGTATGCAAGGCAAGAACCCAGCCCACTATACTATCTTTCCAACCCCCATGAGTATTTTTGAAAAATTAGAAATGAGTGGTAAAGCATGTCATGTTTTTACTGATTTGATAGTGACATGGCTTTGTTTCATTGTCACGAGGTATAAAAATAATGAATTAATATAAAAACTATCACAAAAGAAAATATATGAAAATAATTACCAGTATATCTTGCATCTTTTGTTTCCCTGAGCACCAATAAGTCTTACACACTCCTAGATGTGACCCCAAAGTAAAAGTAGCTTTTATTTTAAAATTTCATTTGTAGTTTCATTAGTTTTAGTGGGACTCCCTAGAAACTCTTGGGAGTCCAGAAGACACTTCTGTTATCACTTGTGTGATGATTCAGTGCTAAGGCCTGATGATGCTTTGCTGTCAGTGTCAGTGGTGCCAGGGTTCACAAAGAAGTGCCTGGAAGGCCATGTGGTACCTGGGGTCAAACTTGCCAGTATGTGTGCCAGACCAAAATTATAACTCTCCAGCCCCTGATTATTTAATTTTTACCCTAAACATTTTATTTTATTTTTACTTTGCAAGCAGAATGGGTGACTCATTATATCAATCAGTAACAGAGTCCTTAGGAAGTTGTCTAGCATGTTTCATATTGATATTGAGGACAAAGCTCATATAAGATGCCAGGTCAACCACTTGCTTAATTTTCAGAACCTCATTACTATGGTTAACTATTAATTTCAAATGTGTTTGCTCGACTATTGGAAATGTGGATAGGTACTTAATGTCTCAGCTAAAATTTTTGACTTTTTACTTGAGCTGCTAAGTAACCTCCTTTGGGTCACTAATAAGGTTTTATAGAAAAAGGGATGTGAAATGTAGAACTTATTACCTGATCTATTTTTGTAATTGACATCTTGATTCGTACTATCTTTCTTCCTTTGGGTTTGTGTGTCATCAAATAAATGTTGGATAATTCCAGAGTTCCTGTTTTATCTTAGCAAGAAAGACTGAGTAGAAATGAGTAGAGTGTCAAATAGAAGCAGAAGCCTTTCATAATAGATTTGGGGCTTTGGGGATCTGGCGGCTGCATATAATTGTGGTCAAGGACTTCTAGATATTTGCTTAAGGATTATTCAATGTGGCACTTGGTTTGGGAATATATGAAAATCTGTAGATCAAACTGGCATGGGCATCATTCTTCTGTATGCAAGGCAAGTGCTTTCTCTTCAGCCTTGCTCTCTCCCTGTGCTATCTCTTCAGCCATTTTTAAGTGGCTGAATTTCTTTCTCCTCTGATAGCCAATTAATTAAAATTTTATAACAAGATAAAATTAAATGTATGGTAGCAATTTAAACAAGAACTGGAGCTGCTCTGCCCTATTTTGTTTAATCTGTTCTAGTGAAATTTTTTCATTGATGCCCTAAATTTCTCCTCAGTTTTCCATTATATGCTATATGGATCATAATATGCAGATAGAGGCTATTAGAAAACAAACACAAAAAGATTAAATATATTTTAGATTATATGTAATACTAGATAGTAGAATATTACTTATGCCACTTTATATTATATTGAGGCATTGCTTCAAGGACTGACACATGACTCTTGATCTATGCTGATCATGACTTGAGATCCACTTAGGATCATAGCAATTTAAGTGTAATGTCACAACAGCAAAATTCATTGATTTAAGTACTATTTTTTGTTCTTTTTGTTAATTTTCTGGGAGCCACTGGTGATTTTTAGCTAACCAGGTCAGCAGTTCAGTGCAAAAGCCCAAGGTTGCAGCATTCCTTGGGACACTCTCATTCTGCCACTGCTCAAGGACCTCCAGAACCACCCCTGCTGCTGCCCAGGGATCTCGAGGACTCTACTCAGATGCTCAGGGACCATGTGGTGCTGAATTGAATCTGATTCTGGAGCATACTAGTCTCCCCTAACTGCTCTACCATCTCTAGGTCCCTTGTCATATATTTTAATTAAATATTTTATTAAAACATTATTCATTGGTTCTAATTTAAAATTGCCTCATAATTTTAGTAAACGTCTTAAAAACAATTTAAAATGCATAGTTTGATTAATTTTTTACACTAGCTTTCTCCCCTAAAATTCTACTTAACATTTTTTTGTTTCAAGTCATTTGTCTCTTAACGAAATAATAGAAAAAGGTAATCTTTAATATTTGTCAAATATTTTTCCTCAGATCTTCTTTTCTCTTTTTCTACAGTTCTTAGTTATTATCAGGCATGACTTGTCATCTGCCTAAAAAATAGCCTGTGACCCTGTTGTATTTCACTCACAGTTGAGAAGCGTAAATTTTTTAGATGTAGAATTCTTATTTGAATATTTCTTTTTTCAGCATTTTAAAGATGCTATACTAAATAATAACAAGAATTTATATGTAATGCATCTACATTTCTTAGAATTTTTATTGGTGTTTGTTCAGGGATATTCTCTAATTTCATAAGTATGAATGATGTAGCTTACCTATATCATTTAAAATTTTATCATTATTGTGTCAATTCAAATTTTTCAAATTAAGGAAATAAGAAAATTTTCTGGTTTAGTGAGAGAAACACAACAAAGACAAAATATTTGCCATTAAAAATATAAAATATTGGGGGCCGGAGCAGTGGCGCAAGCTATAGGGCCTTGCTACAAGCTAACATAGGACAGACAGCAGTTAGATCCTCCAGTGTCTCATATGGTCCCCCAAGCCAGGAGCAATTTCTGAGCACATAGCCAGTAGTAATCCCTGAGTGTCACCTGAGTGTCACACATTTTGGATGTGGTCCCCAAAACAAATATATATCAAATATCCCCAAATTTAGCCTTTCCAATGAAAATGCTTATGCATATTGGTACAAATTTCATACAAATTAAAGCACATTTAAAACAATTTATCAGATAAAGCAAATTATGAAAACAATTTGGTAAAGTTGTTTATGTTTTACTAATTGAATGCTGGTGTACATGCGATAGTGTATAAAAAGATTCAAACACTTTATTTTTTTGGTGGGGGGACTAAACTAATGTTTAGGGATTCCTGACAATACTTGGTCAATTGGGGACAGATTGCTCAATACAAGGACCTGAGGATTTGGTACAGTTTGTAACCTGAAATGTCAGGAACCACTCAGGCACCATTCAATACTAGGGATTGAACTGAAGTCCTGGGTATGAAGAGCATGACCTCTTGACTGTATTTCCCCAGTCTTGAACAAATTAAAAGTTTGGATAAACAAAATGAAGTGTGCTTGTCATATATAGCAAAATAACACTTTTTCTTTTGTAAAGTATGTTATAGATTTCATATATACATATATAGCAGTGAATGCATAGAATAAAAATAACAAGTGTATACATAAATATTAATAGGATTAATATATAGCAATTTTAGTTTTCAAGAAAGTATAAAATGATAGTTTCTTTGTGCTTGTAAATGGAATTAATAAAATGTAAGGATATATTCAGAATTCATTTAATATACTTAATAGTGGAAATTAAATAAAGGAAAGATCCCTTTTCATATGATGCCAGGCAGTGAAAGGTTTATAATGGTTTGGAGTTTTAAGAATGTATTTTTCATTTAGCAAAGTTTTACTTTTATTTACCCTTTTCTGTACTTGTTATCTTTCTAGGTATGTTTCTGCATGAACTTATTAAAATATGCTTAACATATATAAATATAAAAAGCAACTATTTTAATTGAATTTAATTTGATAAATTAATTTAGTTTAATTTTATACTGAATGGTACTCAAAGGATACTCCTGCTTCCTGGGGTAATTATAGTGGCACCATGCAGTTCTGGGGACTGAACCTGCTTCCTATATGCAAAAAAATATTTACTCTTGACCTTTGAGCTATCTCTCTAGCCTAGCCAAGGATTTTAAAATAACTTCTGTAATGTGTGATGAATACTGTTTTTTGATTGGTTGGTTGGTTGATTTTGGACCACACCCAGTGGTGTTTAGGGATTACTCCTGACTCTGAACTCAGAAATTACTCCTTGTTGGCTTAGCAGACATATGGGATGTTGGGGGTTGAACCTGGGTCAGCTGTGTGCAAGGCAAACACCTGCTGTATGATTGCCCTGGCCCCAATGCTCTGTTTTCATTCCCCATCAGGTATTACATGAAAAGATATAGGGATATTGCAAATAAAGGAAAGCAAACCATACTTTATTTCATTTGTGTGCATATGTATTACCTATAGAAATATGTGTGTTTATCTCTCTAAGTGTACATTTTCATGCTAATCATGTTTACACGATTTTATTTTGGAAATTAACCCCATATTAAGTTAATATATAGTAAAAATAGTCATTTGAAGTAATATCTTAATGATCTTTCTTTTCAGGTGGGGTGCTGTCAAGTAATGCTTATGGAGTCTAAAAACTATTTCTGGTGATACTTGGCAAACTGGACTAGATGGTTCATAACTTGGGATCCTTGGGCCAGACACACTATAGAGGGGACGGTACTTGCCTTGCATGCTGCTGGCCTAGGTTCAATCCCCCACATTTCATATCATTACCTAAATCCTCTTACAAACTCTCTCTCTCTCTCACACTCTCTCTCTCTCTTTCCAGAGTGATCCCTGAGTAAGCCTTGAGTACTACCAATGTGGTCCCAAAATAAAAACAAACGGAACCTTTGTTCTTTAGTGTTGGGGCAACTAAAGTCACACTGGTGGTGCCTCTAGTGCCATGCAGTATCAGAACCAAACTTCAGGGCCCTGCACATTCAAGGACTGCACTTCAGTCTTATTTTGCTATCTCCTTAGAACCCCCAAATGACTTAAATTAGTCTATTACTTCATTTTGTAGAATAATATATAACAGAGAATAATATACTTAAAGTCAGAAATAGATTTATAAAATATATAATAAAATATATACAGAAAAAAAGAAATGTATAAACAGTTCATATATATAAAAGAATATAATTTGGTATACTAGGGGCCAGAGCAATGGCACAATGGTAGGGCATTTGCCTTGCATGCTGCTGACCCATGATGGACCATGGCTCGATCCCACGGTATCCTATATGGTCCCCTTAAGCCAGTAGCAATTTCTGAAATTATAGTCAGAGCGTCACCAGGTGTAGCCCACAAAATAAAAAATATTTTTGTATACAAAACTTCGTAAGATAGCGTAGCCATTGATCTGGATTCCATGTGTGAGAGAAATATTTCTAACTTTGAATAATTATTTGGACATTTATGTCCAGGTTGTTGAATATATCTTTACTTTATTTACTTACTGAATTGTACTTCATGGTATGTATCTCATTGACTGGTTACTCTTAAAAGGTCTTCTAGGCTTTTGCTCACAATGTATGAATCTGTTAAAAGTCTTTTTTATGGATTTATAAAGGAATATCATGAAGTCTTTACTTTTTTTAGATGAGTGTAATTGTGGTATCTTATAATATTTACAAATTTTAACGTTTAATAAAATTTATTTGGATATAAAGTATATTAAATATATTTTGTAAAGGTTTAAGTACAAGTCAGAAATTCTTGAGGTATTGCAAGTATCAAATCCAGAGTGGGCCCAAACATATGTGAATCATGTTCTTTACCACTGCACCACAATCCTGGCCCACAAATAGGATTTTAAAATGTATCTAAGTTAGATATGTGAGTTGGAAATGTTTTCTCTCAGTCGATAATTTGTTTTAACCTTCTGGTAATAGAAAAAAATTTTCATATCGAAGAATTAAACATTAGGCTGGACAAATAGCACAACGGTGGGATGTTTGCCTTGCACGTAACCCATTCAGGAAAAATTAAGCATTGTTATGGAGATAATTTTCTCAGTTTTTCTATTTATAGATCATGTGTCAAGTTATGCGTAACAACCGTTTTTTCTGAAGTGTTTGGATATAAAATATATTTTGATTGTTTTTGTTGCTCGTTTTTGTTCATTTGGGGCCACATCTTGCACTGCTTAAGGATTGTTCTATCGCTACACTGGATCACTCCTAGAGGCACACAAAGTCCCAACTGGAATACCTGGATTTAACCCAGGTCATATGTTTGCGAAGCAAGTGCCTTACCCACTATATTGAATTGTTTTCTCAATATACAGATCTACATTTGTATCTATCATCAGAACTGCACTTTTGTAACTACTGTAGCAATAGTATAAATTAAGAATTTGGGGATGTGATTCTTAAGACTTTAATTTTTAGAATTGTTTTATCTTTTTTTGATCCTTTACATTGTAATATGAATGTTGGAAATATCTTGACAGTTTCTAAAATGATATTAATACAGTGTATGTATTTGGGGAAAATTCAAATCTTAATATGTACAGTTTTCCACTTGACCAAAATCTTCCTTTTTTACATTGATTCCCTGATTTACACCTCAGTTTTTTTTTTGTTTTTTTTGTTTTGTTTTGTTTTGTTTTTGGTTTTTGGGCCACACCTGGTGACGCTCAGGGGTTACTCATGGCTATTTGCTCAGAAGTCGCTCCTGGCAGGCACGGGGGACCATATGGGGAACCAGGGGATCGAACCATGGTCCTTCCTAGGTTAGTGCAGGCACCTTACCTCCAGTGCCACCACCCAGCCCCTCCACCTCAGTTTTATGTTAAATAGCAAAAAGGAAACAAACATATTTGCTCTTTTCCTGAATTATGGAAGATGTTTTTCACCTTTAAGTATGTTGGCTGTAGTTTTTATTTACTTACTTTTGTAGATGATTTTTACAACATTTAAGTTTTTTTCTGTTTATAAATTTTATATTTTAAGCTATTAGTGGATTTTGAATATTGGTAATTGTCTTTTTGATATGATCATGTGATATTATTATTTTGCTTGTTAATATGATGACTTATAGACTGAAGTTCAACTATTAATCCAGTCTTACTAGCCTAGAATTGAAATCACTTGACCATAGTGGGTAGTATTTTTAAATATGAAAACTTTTTGCTAATATTTTTATTCTGGATATTTATTTGGGGGGGGGGACATACCTATTATACTCAGGGCTTACTCCTGGCTCTGTGTTCAGGGATCACTCTGAGTGGTGCTGGCAAGACCATATATGATCATGGAGACTGGACTGCAGTAGACTACATATAAGTCCAGTACCTAGACCCCTGAACTTTGTCTTCTGTATTTTATTTAGAATTTTATGTCTATTTAAATGATACTAATATATAATTTTCTGTTGTTATTTTTATTCTCTTACTATGACAACAGTTTTATTAAATAAATTGGAATGTTCTTTTATTTTAAATTTGAAATATTGTTTTTCTATTTTAATTTAGTTCACTATACCTTTCGATTTTCTTCGATACTTATTTTTTTGAACCACAAAATATTTGAAATATGTTGTATTTGTATTTTTAGAAGTCTTCTGTGCTTTTTTTATAAATTGAAGTAAGAGTATAAAATTTAGATGCTTTCTGTTTGTTATGCTCCAGTGTATAGTATGTAATAGTCTTGGCTTCTGAATTTGAGAATTCTGGACATATATGCTGCTGTTTTGTCCTATTGATATTGATGTTGATTACTCCCATTGTTCTACCTAGTCTTATAATACTTGAAATCCCAGTAACAATTACAGACCTTATATTTTTCAGGTCATCAGTTTCGCTTCACATATTTTGCAGAAAGTCTGTTTGAGTCCTTTAACATTTAGGAGTGTTACACCTTACTGGATTAGTCTTTATTTTTATGTTACAGTATTGTTTTTTTTTGGAATGATTTTCTTTTTTCTAAATTTTACTTTATTTTATTCCTATAACTGTTTCTATTACTTTTAATTAATTAATGGTGTTCTTTTTTTTTTTTTTTGGTTTTTTTGGGTCACACCCAGTGACACTCAGGGGTTACTCCTAGCTATGCGCTCAGAAGTCGCCCCTGGTCTGGGGGACCATATGGGGCATGGGGGATCAAACCACAGTCCGTCCAAGGCTAGAGCAGTAAGGCAGGCACCTTACCTCCAGCGCCACCGCCCGGCCCCAATTAATGGTGTTCTAAATAATTTCTTTTTCTTTTACTCTATCCGTATTGTTGTTTTTGTTTATTATCTTAAGCTTTATTTTCTTTTCTTAAGAAATGCCACCCAGTAATTCAAGCATACTTGATGTCAAAGATACATATCTTTGTTCATTTTCCAGAATCTCAATTTGCTTCTGAATCTGTTGTTCAATATGTCACAAAAAGGCAATTGCTGTAGCGAATAGAAAAAGAAAAGTTGAATGTCAGCATTTTAGACAAAAATAAATGATGGGAGGGGTCCGGGAGATAGCATGGAGGTAAGGCATTTGCCTTTCATGCAAAAGGTCATCAGTTTGAATCCCGGTGCCCCATATGGTCCCCTGTGCCTGCCAGGAGCAATTTCTGAGCATGGAGCCAGGAGTAACCCCTGAGCACTGTCGGGTGTGACCCCCCAAAAAATAAAATAAATGATGGGGAGAAAAATTTATATTTCTTTTCTTTTTTTTTTGGTTTTTGGGCCACACCCAGGGACGCTCAGGGGTTACTCCTGGCTATGCGCTCAGACGTCGCCCTTGACCTGGGGGACCATATGGGGCACGGGGGATCGAACCGTGGTCCGACCAAGGTTAGTGCGGTAAAGCAGGCACCTTACCTCCAGCGCCACCGCCCGGCCCCTGAATTTATATTTCTTAATTAACTTATTTTTTGAAACCATTGTGATTTGCAAATTCCTTGATAGATGGATTTCAGATATACAATGAATCAGGGCCAATCCTACCAACAGTGTTAACCTCCCTCCACCATGTTTCCAGAGTGTATTCCAAACTACCACTCTTTTCCCCCAGCCTGCCAGTATAAAAGGCCAGTAATTAGAGTTTGGGTCTCTTGATTCCATTATTATTGACTTAAACTTGGGTATTTAGTTCTAACCTTTATATTATCCCCACCAATGTACCTGAAACTGCTTTGTACTTGGCCCCCCATCCTTTCGTATTTGTGTATTTCCTTAGTTTCTTTCCTTCTACCATCTCTACTCTGAGGCCTAGGGTGTTAGAAATAACTCCCATTTAGACCACTGTATTTCTTCATGCAGTTTTGAACAATATTTATGTAGTTTAGGACACTATTTTAAATGGGACAGATTTATTTATCTTTTTGTTCTCTCAGTTATTTGTATGAAGAAATACAACACTTTTTTATATTGGCTTTGTAGATGCCCACTTTACTGTATTGGTTTATTGTTTCACAGTTTTTGTTTTTTATTTTATTTTTAGATAATTTTTATTTTGACTAAAGTGGATTACAAATCTTTCACAGTAATATTTTAGTTACATAGTGACATTGAATCAGGGCAGTCCCACCACCAGTGTTGTCTTCCCTCCACCTCTGTTCCCAGCATGCATCCTATATTTACTTCTTTTGCCCCTGGGCCATTAGTATAAGTGGTTCCCTCTGTGTCTTGCTTGTTGTAGATTGGGTATCGGTTCTCTTGTCCTTGGCTTTGGATTTTGTATTTAAGTCCGATCATGTTTTATTTCTACTTGATGTTAATATGACTGTTTGTTCTTGGTACCTTCCATTATTTCTCCCTCAATTTGTGAGGCAGAACAAGAGGTTCATGTTATGTGGTTCTGTTAGAAGGAAAGATAAAAGGGGATCAAACAAGCAAAAATAAATCCTAGAGGAGTCCTTCTAGAGGCTATAAATATCAATTTAAGAGAAGGTAAAAAGGAAGAAAAAAGTAACAACAATACAAAAAATTCAAACAACCCCCCCAAAAGCACCACAGCAATAAATACAGCAAGATGGGAATGAATGGAACCTTTCCCAATATAGTTAAGGCCATCTACCATAAGCCAGTGGCAAATATTATTCTCAATTGGAAAAAGCTAAAACTTCCCTTTTAATTCTGACACAAGGCAAGGCTATCCTCTCTCACCACTCCTATTCAACATGGCAAGGGAAGTCCTTGCTATAGTGATCGAGAAGGAAAAATATATCAAGAGAATCCAGATAGGATATGAAGAAGTCAAGCTCTCACTGTTTACAGATGACATGATACTCTGCTTAGAAAAACCTAAGATTCTACCAAGAAGCTTCTAGAAACAATAGACTCATATTGCATGGTGGAAGGCTACAAACGTAACACAAAAATCAATGATCTTTCTATACACCATTAATAATAGGGAAGAAATGGGCATTTAGAAAACAACCCTATTCATATTAGTGCCACACAAACTGAAATATTTTGGAGACAACTTGACTAAAGATGTTAATGACCTATACAAAGAAAACTATAAAACTCTGCTCCAAGAAATAAGAGAGGACACACGAAAATGCTAACACATACCCTGCTCATGGATTGGCAGGATTAGCATCAATAAAATGAAAATACTCCCCAAAGTATTGTACAGATTTAATGCGATCCCTCTAAAGATACTTTCAAAGGAGTGGATCAGGCACTTTTGAAATTCATTTGGAAAAATAAACACCCTCAAATAGCCAAAGAAATTATTGGGAAAAAGAATATGGGAGGCATTACTTTTCCAAAATTTAAACTGTATTACAGGGCAATGGTTATCAAAACAGCATGGAATTGAAATAAAGACAGACCCTCAGGTCACTGGAATAGACTTGAATACTCAGTGAATGTTCCCCTGACATACAATCATCTAATCTTTGATAAAGGAGCAAGAAGACTTAAATGGAGCAAAGAAATCCTCTTCAACAAGTGGTGTTAGCACAACTGGCTTGCCAAGTGCAAAAAGCGATCTTAGACCCTCAGCTAACATCACGTAAGAAGGTAAACTCCAAATGGATTAAAGATCTCGATATCAGACCTGAAAACATATATAGAACAACACGGAGGTAAAACACTCCATAACGTTGGCACTAAAAGCATCTTCAAGGAGGAAACTTCACTCTACAAGCGAGAGCAGAGATTAACAGATGGGAATATATTAAGCTGAGAAGCTTCTGCACCTCAAAGGAACTAGTACCCACGATACAAGAGCCACCCACTAAGTGGGAGAAACTTTTCTCCCAATACCTATCAGATAAGGGGCTAATCTTCAAAATATACAAGGTACTGACAGAACTTTACAAGAAAAATCATCTAATCTCATCAAAAATGGGGAGAAAAAATGGACAGACACTTTGATAAAGAAGAAATACAAATGGCCAAAGGCACATGAAGAAATGTTCCACATCACTAATCATCAGGGCAGGGAGATGCAAATCAAAGCAAATTTGAATTACCACCTCACACCACAGAGATTGGCGTACCTCACAAAAAATGGGAACAAGCAGTGTTGGATGGGAATGCGGTGAGAAAGGAACTCCTTATCCACTGCTGGTGGGAATGCCG
>PVKC010037563.1:0-12947 GCA_004027635.1 Crocidura indochinensis
AAAGGATGTAAACCAAGCCATGAAAAATTATGAGTACACTGGCCAGGTACCTGAAAGCTGGGAATCTGGGGAAGAGGGGGCTAGCCAAACCCCTACCTTACTGAAGCCATGCTTGTTGCACCCATCACCCTCACTCACTGCTTTACCAATGACCCTGCTTCACCACGCCTCTGTGACTCTCTGTGGAGACACCAATCTGTCTAAAACTCAAGGTATGACAGTATCTAGGCTAATATTACCAGGACTTTTTTTTATGTGAATACAGGCAACCTCCCCCTTACTTTTTTGTACTTCTAGAAGACCTGGCAGCTGAAGACACACCCCACAATAGTTGCAGTATTAGTAATCGTGCTTGGAATTTCTGGAATTTGCAGCGGAGTGACAGCTTCATATATGTTTGATATTATCATACCTCTTTAGAAACACGCCAATTTAGATACCTATGTGTCTCTGAAGCCACTAATGTTCAGAAACATATGAAGTTACAGAATGGTCAGCTAGCCATAAAAACTTACTAAACCTTCTGACAATAACCTCACTACAAGACAATAATTTTCACAAATTTTCTTGTTGCTGTACTCTGTTTTCCTTTCATTCTATTTTTTTCTATCTTAAATAATTTTGGTCCTGCTTACCTAAAAATAAGTGTATTATGATCAACAATGACAACTATGTGATATATGTTCTTTAAATAAAGTAAGTTTGGGGTTGGAGCAATAGCACAGCAGGTAGAGTGTTTGCCTTGTATGTGGCTGACCTGGATTTGATCCTTGGCATCCTGTATGTTCCCCTGAGCCTGCCAGGAGAGATTTCTGAGTGCAGAGCCAGGAATAATGCCTGAGCTCTACTGGGTGTGCCCCTCAAAAAAAAACCCAACTAAATAAATAGAATAAAGTAGATTTTAAAAGGTTATGGTTCAGTCTTCTTTTAGCTCTGTTCCTTCATTTGCGAATGTAGCCCTCATAATCATGGACAAAGATGGCTAAGGAGGATTTGTCTCTTTAAATGGAGACTGTTTATTGTCTCAGAGTTCTGGAAGCTAGAAGTCAGATATCCAAAAGATATGAGTAGAACTGGTTTCTTTTGAAAACTGTAAGAGAAGATCTGTTTTATGCCTCTCCCCTTTCTTCTGGTATTTTACTGGCAACGTATGGTGTTCCTTAATATCAGCCCATTCTCTAGTCTGACCTTCATGTATAAGACACCATACTTATTGGATTAGGCCCATCTCTAATTACTTACTGTAAGGACCCTATTTTAAGATTACAGGGATAAAATGAGAGATACTGGGATCATATGAATTTTGAAGGAGGACAGTTTAAAACAACGTCTTATAAGTAGATATTTCTTATACCTCTTTGCCTATACTTTGTAACTTAGTTCTATGGTTATATCTAACTATAAGAGACACACAGTAAGCTAGGCGTGTGACCATCCTCCAAAGTCAGCTTTCTGTTATAGAAAAGGAAGGAAGAACTGGATTCCAAGCAACAAGAGGCAACCTGTCATGGAATGTATTCAGCCAGTCATTTTTCTGTGTGTTGCAAGCACATCTCCAGGGTTTTCAACAGACACTTAAGTACTGAAATCTTCATCAAGCTAACTTTACAGCACATCTGCTAGGAGACAGGAAATGTCCAGGACCTTCATGATTTTTTTTTTTTTTGGTGAATCCCAGGACCCCTGCAAACAGAGTGGGGGCTCACTTTAAACCTCAGGGTTGAAACTTGTACTTGAACTCATTTGCCCAAGACCCTTACACAGTCTCACTCCTAATTTTGGGTTTGAAATTTTATATTTAATTTTCTTTGGGTTGGACCAAACCTTTTAATAAATCAGGCTTACTCCTGGCTCTGTGCTCACAGATTTCTCTTTGGTGGTACTCCCAAGGACTCTGTGTGGTGGTGGGAATGCAAACCTGAGTTAGCCACATTCAAGGCAAGTGTCTCCACCCATGTATTATCTCTCTAATTCCTGTATTCACTGTATTTTTAAAAAGTTTACAAACGGGGCCTGGGAGATAGCATGGAGGTAAGATGTTTGCCTTTCATGCAAAAGGTCATCGGTTAGAATCCCGGTGCCCCATATGGTCTCCCGTGCCTGCCAGGAGCAATTTCTGAGCATGGAGCCAGGAGTAACCCCTGAGCACTGCCGGGTGTGACCCAAATACCAAAAAAAAAAAAAAAAGTTTACAAACTATACAAATTTTAAATTCTAGCTCTGCCTTTGCCTACAAGATCACTAAATACTTATAATTTAATTAAAATTAAATAATTCCCTTTTTTCATTCTCATTTTATATTTGAGAAGCTTGAAACATAGTTTTTTTTTTGGGGGGGGGTCACAGCTGGTAATCCTTGGAGGCTATTGCTGGCTCTGTGCTTAGCAGTGATCCTTAGCAAATGCTCAGAGAATCGGGGGTTAAACCAGGGTCGTTTGTGCTCAAGACAAGTGCCTTAACTCTTGTACTATCTCTCCAGTCCTAGGTAGAGTGAAATTTTAACTCAATATTTGTCTAGTTCAGAGGTCAGGACACTTCTTCCACAGTCTGTTTGTTGACAAATGCTATGACCCACCCACAAGGTTTTGCCAGGGCAGATCCTCAGCCACAACCCCAATTTGGGTGTTTGGAATTCCTGAGATTTTGTCCCAGAGGAGACTGGCTGAGACCACGTCACAGGCTGGATTTCCCATAGGAGAGAAAAAAGCACCTTCTGAGGAGAACAAGAAATGGTGCCCACCATCAGGGAGAAGGCTTTTTGGTAGTTTCCAAGAGCTGCTGGAACAGATTGCTGCTAGGAGGGCGGTTTAAAGCAGCAGAAATTTATTTCCTCTGAGTTGGGGGAAATCTGTAGTTTAAGATCAATGTGTGAGTTAGGCAAGGCTCTTTCAGAAGCTCTGGTGGATTATCTTTTCCTGCCTTTTGTAACTTCACTTGGCTCAGGAGTCCTTTGGTTATAGCTGTATCACTCTGACCTATCTTCATGTGACAAGTCAGCAAATTTCTCGGGTCTGTATCTTCAATGTGTAGGATTTAATGCCATCCACTCCCTCCATCCCTGGCAATGTAGGATGATTTTTTGTTTGTTTGTTTGTTTTTTGGGTCACACCCGGCAGTGCTCAGGGGTTACTCCTGGCTCTATGCTCAGAAATTCTGGCAGGCACGGGAGACCATATGGGGCACCGGGATTCTAACCGAAGACCTTTTGCATGAAAGGCAAACGCCTTACCTCCATGCTATCTCCCGGGCCCCAATGCAGGATGATTTTAAGATATTCCTTTTCATTGCTTCTATCCAGGTGCCTTTTCCAAGAAAGGTCACATTGACAGGTTCTGGGATGTGGGCATACTCTTTTGGGGACAACCATTCAAACCACTCCACTTCTTCCCAAAGCAGCAAATATCATTTTTAGGATAAGTAAGACATAGGAAATTAGGACCATATATATGCATGACCTTTCTAGTCCATCCTAATGGACAATAACAAAATAAGTATGGTGGAAGTGTGTGGAGAGTATTGCTCACTTTGGCAAGGTAGGAATGTATCTTATGGTCCCGCCTGCTATGGACCTGAAAAGTCTACCTGTGGGGGCTTAGAGATACCAAGTTTAAAGGTTTTATTGTTTGTTTTAAGCAAAATGAAAAACTACGTTATCATGTTTTGCTGGACCTATCTACTTTCAAGAAGTACTTTGTGAAATGAGCTTGAGGGGGTCTACTCCCAAAGGTGCTTAGAGGATCATGCTGTGCCAGGAATCAAACTCAGGCCTCCTGCCTGCAAAGCCTGGACTCGGCGCTGAATGTTTGCTCAAGACCTAAATGAATTTTCAGTTCAGAAGCCAAGTCTGAGCGGTTGAAGAAGAAAGGAGATGGAAGAAATATTTCCAAGTTGCTAAATGATGAGTTCCATGGCCTCACTTTTTAGTTAAAAAGCAAGATGTTGGCTAGGGGTCATTGTGGAAAGTTCCTGGTGCCAGATTTTGAAGCTGAGGGAAAGAAACTATTTCCGTCGTGTACCTGCTGCCCTGTCCTTTAATTAATTAGAATTCAATTTTGGCAAATACTTTCTGAAGACTTATAGGGCACCATGCTGACCTTGCTGTACACAAAGTTCCCAACTAGCCCCAACTAGCTAGCTATTCATACATTTCCCACTTTCTGGAGGAGATACTGAGTTTCAGAGAGGTTGAACGTCTTGTTGAAGATGAGATGGCTTTAAGTGTTTGCAGCTGGAGTTTTGAACTAGCTAGCTCCCTAACCCAAAAAACACTTTCATCATAGGCAGAAGAGATGAATATTTCTTTCTGCCTGCTAGCACTCATCCTGGTGAGGGGACAGAAGTGGGAATCAGTTTATTTTCCCACCCATAGTTGGGCTTCCTCCCATTTGATTGTTGGAAGTTTACTTTGGCTTGATTTAGTTTGGGGGCTATGTCCAGTGGTGCTTATAGGTCACACCTGGCAGCATTTGGAAGACCATCCTGGAGATAGAACCAGAGTCAGCTGTGTGCAAAGAAGCATTGACGAGGCAAATATGTCTGGTTCTCTTTCTCAGGTAAGCCCTGCCTCCCATCCAAAAGCTGAGCAGGTCCCACAGAAGACCTGCTATCAGCGTTCCTGTCACTCTTGAGGACTTGTGGAAGAAACTACCTAATTAAAGTCTGCTGCATTGCCCAGAAGCCTTCCCAGCCTTCAGCATTGTTTCCCAGATGTTCACAGTGCCTGATGATGGATATACTTTATGTTTATGTGGCCCAATACACTTTGCTCCATGAGCAAGAAGTATGAGTGAGCCTATTTTACCATCCCTGCAGCTGCAGAGCAACTTGAAGGCATTTCTTTTCTAATTTACAAGGGACTGGCATGTGCAATCAATAGGTGTCCCATTGGTTATTAAAGCAGAGAAAGATGGTCCAGGTGGCCCAGTTTATTTACCAGGAAATAGTCTACTGGCAGCTATGGCTTGTGGCCTCTGCAAGATTCACATTTTTCTATTCAGTCTCAACATGGGATCTTCCCCCCATCTTTTTTTTTAAATCTCAGATCTGTCCCTAAAGAACAGGGAGTTGGTGAATATACAACCTAAAACTGCATTTCCTCAGCCTGCAGAGGAGTCTTATTCTTGGATCAGAGGAGATCTGGAGTTCTCCAGGATTGGGGATCAGCCCAAAGCTTTAAATATATTCCTTTGTGTTTGGAGGCCCCAGAGAACAATAGAGTCCAGGATAGGTTTGAGACTCAGCCAGTGGGTGTGGGTGTAAGTGTGGGTGGGTAGTTGTGAGATCAGGCCAAGGAAGCAGAAAGAAATACGCCACTCTGACCAGGCTGAGGGAATGTGGGGTGCCTGGGTCAGCTTGGCACATCTAAGAGAAACTCTTAATTTGATTTTTTTGCTCTCTCTTTGTTTGGGGTCTTTTGATTTCAGGAATCTGCAGTTCTTTTACAATTGTTCTTGACTTCTGAACAGTTCTGAAGAAAAGGGGCATATTGAGTTGAAAAACAGTATAGTAACCACATGGGTTTATTGGGATTATTTGGATAAAGGGAAAAAAAGTTCCTCTCTCCAATGTGCTATCCGGGAAAAGGAATGGTATGATGTGGTGGTTTGCAAACTTTTCAATTCAGGACTGACTCAGTCTTTATACTCTTAAAATTTATCTAGGTTACTATAGCTAATCTTAGAAAATAGGAAATGATTATGGAATACTTCGAAAATAATAAGCCTAGGACATGTTAACATAAATAGCTCTTTCGTTTTAAAAATCACATTTTGCAGAATAACAACAAAATATTAGAAATGGGCAAAATTGTTTCATATTTTTGCAAATGTTTAAAACACTGCAATAATAGGTGATCGGGTTATTATGTCTGCTTCAGTAAAACCACTGTTCCAATATTTTATTTTAGTTTAAGAAATTTGACCTTAGTTATGTAGCTATAAAAAGAGTATTTAATAACCTTTTTAGATAATTGTGGGTTTTCTTTTTCCATACTGTACAGAAATGTAAGTGGTAGTGAGTGAGAGAAATAGTATGCCTGTCTCGAATGCAGGCAGGTGATGGGGGAGGAGGGAGATGGGGGACAATGGTGGTTGGAAGATTGCACTGATAAAGGGGGGTATACTTGTTTATAACTGAAACCCATCTACAAACATGTTTGCAATCATGCTGCTTAAAGAAAGATATGAATTTTATAAAAAGGAAATGTAATGAGTTTCTTAAAAGCTAGTTGCAATATAGAACTTGAGTGTGAATAAGTGAACATTTTTGTTGCCTTAAACTCCTTTGGTTTATTGTATATTTGTTGATTGGTAGGTATAGGTACATTGGTTGGTTGGTTTGAAAGCCACCCAGGAAGTGCTCTGGGAGGTGCTTGGGAGAACAGAACCCAGGGTGCATGCATGCAGAGCATGCAGTCCAGCCCTTTGACCCAGCTCCTGAGCTCCTACTGTGTTCTTTGAATGGGTCTTTTAACCATACAAGATTTTATAAACCATAATCATTAAACAATACTGATTGAGTTGTGCAGTTATTTCTTTGACATATTTCATTATACAACATGTTTATACATATTTATTTAAATCACATTTATGAATATCACCATTGATTTATTAGAAAGGTCCTTGACAGAGGTTAGAGTGATAGTACAGTGGGTAGGGCATTTACATTGCACACAGGCTTCTCCAGGTTCAATCCTCAGGTCCCAGATAGTTCCCCAAGTCCCTCCAGGAATAATTCCTGAGCTCAGAGTCAAAAAAAGAAAAGAAAAAGAAAAGTTCTTAATTGTGGGGAAGCTGTTAAGTTCCACATTGAAAGATAGTCACACAGTCAGTCACACCACTGGTTAGGGTGCTTGACCAGAGTCACAGGGGATCGCATGCCAATGGCAGTAAGCCAGAATCATTCAGCATGTGGGGAAGTTATCATCGATTAAACTTACAACCTCATGCTTGTTTGTAAAGCAGACATACTACCTCTGAGCCATATCCTAGGCCCTAAAAATAGTTTTAACTTTGTGAATACCTTAGAAGTTTCTTGGGGGATCTATGAACTTCTCTTTGAGAATAGATACATGTCAGAAACTTCTCTCACCCCAAACCACAGGATAGTTGAATAGAAAAGAAGGCTGGAATGTTGACTTGAATTTTCTCAGATAGGAAGAAACCAGTTTTTCACTTCTCGTCTTTTACCCCCACCTGCTTACCAGAGCTTTCCTCTTCCTTTGTAGAGCTACAGAAGTCTTAACTAGGGGGAAAACACACTGATAGCAGCTGGAGACCAGAGAACAAAGCTGAGAAATCACAAAAACCAGAGCGGCTCTGGGTTGGAATTGTTTTATCTCAATAAAATATATGTTATGCCCAGATGAAGGGGTTGAGGCCTTTAACTGAGGAGATTCATGAAAAAATTTCCAAGGAAAAGTATAGTCAACAAAATGCTATATGAAATCTTTTCTTTTTGATGATTTTTTAAAAAAATTTTTGGGCCACACCTGGTGTTGCTCAGGGGTTACTCCTGGCTCTACACTCAGAAATCGTCCCTGGCAGGCATACGAGATTCCAGGAATTGAACCTGAGACCACCCTGGGTCATCTGTGTGCAAGGCAAATGCCATACTCCTGTGCTCTCTCTCCAGCTCCTTTTTGATAAATTTTAATTTTTCTTTGTTTGCAAAACACCTTGCAAACATCTTTATGAATTTTATTTAAAAACAGTCTTTGGGGGCCGGAGCAGTGGTGTAAGTGGTAGGGCGTTTGCCTTGCACACACTAACCTAGGATGGATTGATGGTTCGATTCCCCAGTGTCCCATATGGTCCCCCAAGCCAGGAAGGGTTTCTGAGTGCATAGCCAGGAGTAACCCCTGAGCATCACCAGGTATGCCCCCCCCAAAAAAAAGGTTTTGGAGGCTGAATTAAGAGTACAGTGGGTAGGCTGCTTGTCTTGAGCATGATCAATCCGTGTTCAATAGCCAAGTCCCCCCCACCCCCAGTCAAGAACAAATTCTGAGCAGCACTGCCTGGTGTGGTCCAAAAACACACAAAAATGAGAACAGTTTTGTTCTAAGTATGTGAGCCCCCAATAAAGGGATTATATAAACTATCTTCCAAGTCCAATTTGTATCTGGCCTGAAGAAGACAGGTGTGTTAGCAGCTCTCCAAACAGACCTGTGCCTCACCATGTCTTGGATTGATAGCTGTTCTCAGTTTCCTGTGGGAAAGTCTTCAGTACTTTCAAGCTCAAGGTGCTCACTTATTTTAGGAGAGGTGCTCACCTAGAGAGGTGCTCTATTAGGAGAGGTGCTCTAGGTGCTTGTGTTCCTACAAATGTAGCTGAGTGCTCAACAGGAGGTAGTAGTGCTATTTGCTTCCAAACCCATTACTGCTCGCTATACATGTAGTTCTGATTATGTAATTTAATTATTGCAAAAAGCCATTGAAGTGTGAGTGCAGGAAAGAGTTCTTATCTCTGTGAAAACTGATGTTGTATACTTTGGAAAGATTTGAAAAAGACAATTCATATGCACACAAATTGCTGTTCGATTAATGTAGAAAAAATGGCGGGGAGGCAGGTAGGATGCAGGGGAATTCAATATCTTAGGAGAATTCTGTGCTGGATTTTCTCTTTGTTTTTTGGCTCTCACTCACTCCACTTGGAAGATATGTACCCAATTAAAAGATTACAATAGAATGTAAGTCCCATGAGTGTGGAGATTTGGTGCTGGTAGTATAGAATCCCCAGAATTTAAATATGCCTTGCAAATAGTAGGAAGACAAGTATGTGTAGATAAATGAATTAATAAGTTCTTAGACTCCTATAACCTCCCAAAGTTGGAGCAAGATCATCTGGAATATCTGAACAGACCCATCACTATTAAGGAAATTGAAACAGTAATCACATGGTTTCCCTAAAGCAAAAACCCAGATGAATTCACTAGTGAATTCTTTCAAATCTTTAAAGAGGGCCTCCTGCCAATCCTTTTCTAGCTCTGCAAGAAAATGGAAGAAATAGAAACATTCCCTACTAGTTTCTATGAAGCTGATATCACCTTGATACCAAAAGCAGACAGACACCATGAAATGAGAACTACAGACCAATATACCTGATGAACACAGATGTGAAAATCCTCAACAAATACTAGCAAATAGAATCCAACAGCTCATTAAGAAGGTCGTACACCATGACCAAGTAGGTTTATTCCAGAAATGCAAGGATGATTTAACATATGCAAGTCAATCAATATAATACACCATATCAACAACAACAAAAAAAACCATATGATCATTTCAATACGTAGATGCAGAGAAAGCATTTAACAAGATCCAGCTCCTGTTTGTGATACAAACTCTCAACAAGATGGGAATTAAAGGAACTTTTCTCAACATAGTAAAGGCCATTTATCACAAGCCCATGGCAAACATTAAACTTAATGGGGAAAAACTAAAAGTGTTTCCTCTAAAATCTGGCACAAAATAAGCTTGTCTCTTCTCAACACTCCTATTGACTATAGTACTGGGTGTACTTGCCTTAGCAATTAGGCAAGGAAAAGATATCAAGGGCATCCAGACAGGAAAGGAAGAAATCAAGCTCTCGCTGTTTGCAGATGACATGATACTATATTTAGAAAATCCCAAAGACTCTACCAAAAAACTTCTAGAGACAATAGACTTGTATAGTATAGTGTAAGAATTCAACATTAATACACAAAAAATTCATAGTTTTTCTGTATAGAACTAATGAAAGAGAAGAAAAAGACATAAAAAAAATCCCATTCATAATTGTGCCTCAGAAAATCAATTACTTCAAAGCCAACTTAACCGAAGAGGTGAAAAATCTATACAAGGAAAACTACAAAACACTGCTTCAAGAAATAAGACACAATGAAGACATACACACTGCTCATGGGTTGAGAGGATCAATATAATTAAAATGGCAATTCTTCCCAAAGCATTGTACAGATTTAATGCAGCCCCGTATAAAAATATCCATGACATGTTTCAAAGAAATGTATCAAACACTTTTTTGTTTGTTTGTTTTCGGGTCGCACTCCTGGCTCTGCACTCTGAAATTGCTCCTGTGTGGGGATTATATCCAGAAACAACAGAGAGGATTAGGAGGACCAGTCCATAGTAGGAAGGTTGCCACAAGGAGCAGAGTTCGGTTGGAATAAAGAAGAGTCTACTGTGCAAGTAAGAGATAGTTGGGACTGATCACTCTGCACAAGAACAGGGATAAAGTGATAAGTGATATGCTTGACACTTGATAAAGCTTGATATGCTTTCATATGCTAGGCACTACTGTAAATGTAGTGTAAAAATAGGGAGGGAGGGAGAGAGAGAGAGAGATTAAAAGAAGTAAAATGCAGGGGCAGGAGTGGTGACACAAGTGGTGAGGTGCCTGCCTTGCCCTCGATAGCCTATGACGGACCGAGGTTCGATCCTCCAACGTTCCATAGGGTCCCCAAGCCAGGAGCAATTTCTGAGCACATAGCCAGGAGTAACCCCTGAGTGTCACGGGGTATGCCCCCCCAAAAAACAAAAGTACAATGCCTGTCCCAGAAGCAAGAAGAATGAGAAAGAAACTGGGACATTGGTGGTGGGAAATGCACACTGGTGAAGGTTGTTGTACATTATATGACTATAACTCAATCATGAACGACAATCTGTGGAAAATAACTGTATTATGAGCAACCTTGTAAACACGGATTTTAAATAAAAAATGTTTTTAAGTGAAAAGGAAAGAAAAATATATTATGATAATAATATCCAGAGACAATAGAGATGAAGGCCAGGGACCAATCCATGACAGGAAATTTGTGACAAAGAGCTGGGATTGCAGTTAGGGCATAGAAGGATCAACTATGTCAATGATAGTTGGAACTGATTACTCTGAACAAAAGTGGGTGCTAAAAGGGTATAAAGTGATATACCCTGGTAACCCTTTGTAGGTTATGAAGACATCCAAGACATAAATTTAGCTAGAGAGCAGATAGTATGAGGGGAGGTGCAGATAAAGATCTGAGGTCCCTCAGGGTAAATTATGGGATGCAGGCATCCACAGGGAATGTAGGGGGCCTGTATACATACAGTCTCTTATCAGTTACCCCTGCTGAAGGAAATCAATCTTCAGAAATTTTACCTTAGTTTCTTATTTTCTCACACAGTCCTTAGGAAATATAAAATCCCCCTTAGGCTTAGTTAGCATTAGGTAGAAATTTGTTTGTCATCTGCCCTTCTTCCTGTAATTGCTTATTCCTGAACAATAAATGCCCTATGACCCCACACTTGTCTCTCTTGTCTGTCTTGCTTTCTTAATCTTGCAGTGCCACTCCTTCAAACCCATTCTCCCGGGACTGGACTCCATCACCCCTTCATTAACAATAGTGTAAACCACAGTCTCAAAAAGGGGAGAGGGGAGAGAGAGAGAGAGAGAGAGAGAGAGAGAGAGAGAGAGAAAGAGAGAGAGAAAGAGGTAAAATGGAAAATATGCACAGATGATGAAGGTGTCCATTGTTTGAAACTCAACCATGAACAATTTTGTAAAAATGGTACTTAAATAAAAAAATAAAATCTCTTAACATTCAATGTAAAAATTTTTGAAAAAAAAAAAAAAGGAATAGATTAGTTGTAGGTACAGTATACAATAAACTAAAATAGAATTCTAATGACCAGAGGCCTGTTCCATGAAAAGACAATGATCTAACCCTAAAAACAATGGATGCCCAAATACCTGCACAGCATTTAAATTTCTCCTAGTGATGACTACTTCTCTTCTTCCTCTTCCTCCTCCTCCTTACCTTCTTCCTCTTCCTCCTCTTCCTCCTTTAAACCTTTTTCTTCCTTTCCCATCTGTTGTTGCAATGACCAATGGTCCCACTCTGACTTGGCTGTGGTCCTCACACACTTGGATGTGTCATGCTCGAGTCTACACACTTCTTTGTGGCACCAGAGGTCCCAATAGCATAGTCATTAGGACTATGATGGGAGCATGTGAGTGACACTAGGATCTAACTTGTAATCTCATACTTGCAAAGTATGTTGTGCTTTTTGCTACTGAGCCATTCCCACGCTGTCTCTTGATTATTTTTTAGACGAAGTACTGTTTTCTTTTATTTGGGGGCCACACCTGGTGCTGCTCAAAATATTATGTATGAAGGCATTGACCAAACTGGGGATTGTCATGTATGAGAAGGCAAGCACCCTAGCGTCTATATCACTTTACTATATACACTTTATATCATTCTAGTATTACTTTAGCTCCTCAACAAGATTTTTTTTATTATGTCCCATTTCCTGTCCTTATCACATTTAAGAGAAAAGAAACATCTGGATTCAGAAACAGAGAAATGACTGCATTGGCTAGTAGGCACTGCCCTCCCATGGTGGTGGTTAGACCAGATGTGTGAAAGAGACAACCTCGGTCAGAACACCTGAATGCACTCATTTGATCTCTCCTCCAGAATATGGCCAGAAAAATCTTCTACGATTCATAAAGGAATAAACTTGATAGGAGACAGACTGCTCTGGAGAGGATTGATTGATCTAGTAGATGCAAACTGAGATAAGAAACCATTCCTTTTGACCCTTCTCTGATAATAGTAAGATGTCTAAGAACATGTAAGAATAACAGATGCTCTTTGTTACATCTTTGTAATCCTACTATGAGAGTTTTTAGAGATATGTATTCAAATATTTATTATATTATGTATTATTATATAATTATATAGTATGTATGTATATAATATATTATGTATATAGAGTGTGCATTCTTGAACTAGTTTGCATATCTCTCTTATCTAAAACTCATGAACTAGTGAGCAAGAAATGATTTACAGGTGGATTGAGTTCACTTCAATGGGTGGAGAAGGTAGGCACGAATCTGAACTCATCACCCTCTAGAACCAGTACCAACAACTGCCTCAACACTTTTCCTTTTTTTTTTTTTTTTTTTTT
>PVKC010037564.1:0-12965 GCA_004027635.1 Crocidura indochinensis
GATAGTGGACAGGATGTAGAAGTAGGAAACCACCGTGAAGAGAAGGGAGCCAGGGATCAGCAGGATGGTGGCCAGGAGCCCTAGGAGCTCCAAAAGGCTAGTGTCCACACAGGCTGCCTTCAGGATGGGGCCCACGTCACAGTAGTAGTGATCAATAATGTTACTGCCGCAAAAGGTCAACTGCATGAGCAGCACCGTCTGACAGAAGACGATGGTGAAGCCCAGTCCCCAAGAGCTGAGTGCCAGTGTCAAGCAGAGGCTGCTGGTCATGATGGCAGGGTAGCGGAGAGGTCTGCAGATGGCCAGGTAGCGGTCGAAGGACATGACCGTGAGGATGAAGAACTCTGTGGTGCCCAGGAAGAAGTGGAAAAAGGCCTGAAGCAGGCAGCAATAGAGGCAGATGGCAGCTCTGGCCACCACAAAGGTTTCTAGAAGCTTTGGGATGACAGCGGTGGTATACCAGATCTCCAGGAAGGAGAGATTGCACAGAAAGAAGTACATGGGTGTCTGGATTCTGGGCTCTGCACATACCAGGCCAATGATGAGTCCGTTGCTGCTCAGGGTTAAGACGTAGATGAAGAAGATTATGACAAAGAGAGGGGTTTGCAGTTCTTGAACCCCAGGAAAGCCCAGGAGGATGAACTCTGTGATGACTGTGCCATTCCTCATTGCGGGCACTCTGAGGAAACAGGCTGAGATGAGAGCTCCTTATACTCTCACCTGCAGAGAGAGTTTGGGCTTGAAAAGGGGGGCACTGATTCCATTGAAGGTTCTGTGGGACCTGAAGTTATCCTTTGCCCTTTGAAAACAGCTGATTATGGCTTTTGAAAGCATTAAAAGTACTTATGATGAAATTCAATCATGAATATCTTTGTATCTGCGGGGGGGGGGGAAGCAACTATGTTATGAAAAAAAACAACTTGTAACAACAGTTTTTACATAAATTAATTAAAAAACAAATAAGCAAAAAAAAGTACTTATGAGTGGGACAGTAAAATTTTTTTCACTTATATGCAGTTATGAGACTAATCTTTTTTTGGGGGGTGACCAGCCTGGTGGTGCTCAAGGTTTACTCTTGGCTCTATACTCAAGAATTTCTCCGGGCAGACTTGGGGGCCATATGGATGCCAGGTTTTGAACCGGATTGGCTATGTGCAAGGCAAATGCTCTACCCACTTAGCTATTGCTCCAGCTCCCAAGCCTAATCATTTTAAAAGTTTATTGGTTGATAATCATTATAGCTTAAAAATGAATAGTGTTTATGTTATGCTTTTGTAAGCATAGCTGTGGACTCATAAGAAGTCATTCCATGCTCTCCTATTAGAAATAAACATTAGCATGTTTTGGGGCCACAGTTAGATGTGCTCGGGGTTACTCCTGGCTTTGTCCTCAGGCTTCCTCCTGGTGGTTTTTGGGTGACCATGTGTGGTGACAGTAATTGAGGCAGGGATGCTGCATGCAAGGCAAGACCCTTAACTCCTGGATAATATCTCCTCCAGCCCTAAAAATATTCTTTCATATTATAGATATGCTTATGAAATCTGGTATTGTATATACATGCATATATACATCTGTACACTAATTTTATAGCTAGAAACCTTTCCTAATATATATTTGTGATGAGGTACAACTTAAAAACAGGACAAATGTTTTTCTAGAGAATCCATTTCTGAATTCTAAAGCAGATTCATTTTATTTTATTTTTTATGGTTTTTGGGCTACAGTTGGCAGTGCTCAGGGGCTACTCCTGGCTATGTGCTCAGAAATTACTCCTGGAAAACTTGAGGGACCATATGGGATATTAGGAGTCAAACTCAGGTCGGCTGTGTGCCTTCCTCATTATGCTATTGCTCTGGCTTCTGCAGACTCAATTTTTAAAAGTAAACTTAAAAAAACTTAAAGTCTAAGATTGCTTAGCAAGTTGAATAGAGAAATAAACAAATTTATCATGAAAAAATGTTCAGCTTGGCTGAATCAGGACCCAACAAATAGAAGTTCTTTTTTTTTTTTTTGGTTTTTGGTCACACCCAGTGACGCTCAGGGGTTACTCCTGGCTATGCGTTCAGAAGTCGCTCCTGGCAGGCACGGGGGACCATATGGGAACCGGGGGATCGAACCATGGTCCGTCCTAGGCAAGGCAGCAGGCACCTTACCTCCTGCGCCACCTCCCGGCTCCCACAAATAGAAGTTCTAATGTATGTAAGAAAGATCTGTAGTCAGTAATTTCAGAAAATTAAAAGTAGCAATTTCCAAGGTCATGAAATAGGAAATCCTGGGAAGTACAATCCTATGAAAACATTCTTTTGTAACTAAGCACCATTTTGGGGGGCAGAAAAGGTGCCTCATAAGCAATCCCACTCTGATGGTGCTTAAGTACCTTCAAGGCTACTCTTTTTGTCTAGAGACCTTGCGGTGTCAGAGGTCAAAGGCCTCTTAGAAACTTTTATTCTCTCAAGCACAGATTTCTGATTTGAGTCACAACCTAAGGACTTCCTTTGTTATGCTAACATGGACTCGAAAATAGTCCAAGGAACTCCTTTGTGTTGAGGCAGCTCATCCATTGATTCTCTTTTGCAGTGACTGTGATAAGTCACTGTGAGGGGAAGCACATAGCTTTTCCCCCCAAAAAGATGAGGAAAAATTGTCTGTGTGTTTTATGGCGAAAATGCTGCCTGGAGCTGAAGCCTGAATGCAGGGGGGTGGGGGGAGAGCATATACTAATCTGTTGACATCTGCAATGAGACGCCCCCTTTATTGCACAGACACACCACAAAGGACCGGCAATCAGGTTAATGTACTTTCACTGTCACATATAAAGCTTTCGTTTAAGACTGTGATTGCTGCTGCGACTTCTTTTTATATATTACCAAAAAGGTATTTAAAAAAAGTTAAAAAAATATTTTTTCTGATGTAAAAAAAAAAAGTTAGGTATATGAGTTTAAACAGCTGTACAGGCGTATTGTAAATATACTTTGTCCTGGCAAGCTGGTTGTTCCCAGCTGCCATCTTGCACCATGAGTTTTAGAATATTTTTTTTCTTGTTTTCCTCATCTAAAAATGATGTGCCTCTTATAGAGCGAAAAATACGATAATTTTTAAAGTTTGAGTGCTGGAGGCAAGAGGCCTATTCAGTTCCCTGCCTTGCTGTCTCTTTGTGTTTCTCTTGTCTGTTTTGAGGACACATCTAGGGGGAAGAGTGCCTAGGGGCTCAACCTGGTGGCTGTACTTCAGAGTTGAGCATGGTAATGCTCTTGGGGGATCCTGCAGTGCTGGGGCTCCAGTCTGGGACTCCTGCATATGTAGCCTGCACGCCTGTCTGTGGAGAGTGTATAGGATTCAGAGTCCGTTCCTTTGGAACAGATGTGCTCAACTTTGACAACACCAGGCCCAGAACAGCCATTAGAGAAAAAAGTAGGAGTGTGGCAGGAAGCAGGGAACAGAGCACTGTGGGGTGTGAGCATGTGAGAAACCTTGTGAGCTTTCTGAGGGAGGCTCAAGGCCTTGGATTAACAGGTATAAGCAATACTCAGAAACACAGACAAGTGACTTGAAGAGAAGGTTACAGAGTGAGAGCCTGAATGTGGCTGCATGTCACTATGCCACTATCCTTGACAGACTTCATCATTTATACTCAATACTTGTCCCTTTAGAGAAGCCAGAATGTATAGAACTGCTGTCTTTCTCTTCATTTCTCTCTATTGAGCCATCCCCTAGGCTTCTGAGTTCATTACATTGCTGGTTCTTCATTCTGTGTCTTGCCTTTCCTCTCCTCTTAAACTACTTACTTAAACTCATGGGTTGAGTAGGAGGGAGATAGGGGCATTGGTGGTGGGAATATTGCACTGGTGAAGGGGGATATTCTTTTTATGACTGAAACCCAACTACAATCATGTTTGTAATCACGGTGTTTAAATAAAAATATTATTAAAAAATAAAAAATACTCCCCAAATAACCTCATGGATGCATCTTGCACCTGACACCACATTTTTGCCTGTCCCCCTTTCAGGTCAGAGCAGGGAAGGGATCTGAGTGATAATACAGCAGGTAGGGAGTTTGCCTTGCATGCGGCCAATTTGGGTTTAATCCTCAGCATCCTATTTGGTGCCCCGAGCTGCCAGGAGTGTTTTCTGAGCACCTGAGTACTGTTGGGTATGGCTCAAAAGCAAAAATAAAACAAATTAAACCAGAGCAGGAAAGACGATAGCCAAAACCCATTCTGATGTCTGTGTTTTTCAGAGTCCTAAGGGGAACATGCCCTCAATATATGTATATATATATATATTTGAGGCTGGAGAGATAGCATAGAGGTAGGGCATTTGCCTTTCATGCAGAAAGTCCCATATGGTCCCCCGTGCTTGCCAGCAGCGATTTCTGAGCATGGAGCCAGGAGTAACCCCTGACACTGCTGGGTGTGACCCCAAAACAAACAAACAAACAAACAAAAAGTGTTGGTTCAGAGCTGGAGAGAAAGCACAGTGGTAGGGCATTTGCCTTCCACACAGCCAACCCAGTACTGACAGTGGTTCGAATCCCGGCATCCCATATGGTCCCTGATCCTGCCAGGAGTGATTTCTGAGTGCAGAGCCAGGGGTAACCTCTGAGCACTGCTGGATGTGACCCAAAACCCAGAAAAAAGTGTTGGTTCATTGTAGCTCATATACATAAATATTTTAAAATGAAACTTTAGATAAAAAAGTTTAATGGGGCCTGGGAGATAGCATGGAGGTAAGGCATTTGCCTTTCATGCAAAAGGTCATCGGTTCGAATCCTGGTGCCCCATATGGTCCCCCGTGCCTGCCAGGAGCAATTTCTAAGCATGAAGCCAGGAGTAACCCCTGAGCACTGCCGGGTGTGACCCCCCCCCCAAAAAAAAAAGTTTAACATTTAAACAGGAGTATAGTTTACTGAGAATACCCAACCAGGTTATTTGTTGTCTAACCCAGAATTATTGACAATCATTTAATGGTAAATAAAATGTGCTTAACCAGCCATTCTAGTTGGGCTAACTTAATAGTTATGACTGAGGTGTTTGCATGCCTGAGAAGAAATTACTAACCAAATCTCTTGGCTAAATGAGTCTTATTTTATTTTTTTGGTTTTTGGGTCACACCCGGCGATGCTCAGGAGTTACTCCTGCCTATGAGCTCAGAAATCGCTCCTGGCTTGGGGGACCTTATCAGACACTGGGGATTGAACCGTGGCTATCCTAGGTCTGCTGCATGCAAGGCAAACGCGCTACCACTGTGCCACTGCTCCTCCCTCCTAAATGAGTCTTGATCTATAATTCTGAGGGGGTAATCAAAGTACATAAATGAACAAATAAAGCTAAAATGTTCTTTTGATCTGCCTAACACCATCCTAACTCCTGCCCCATCTTGGCTGTTTTTCGTTCCTCTTTTGTGCTGTTCCCCACATCGATATAATCACACAGACATGCATTTCAGTAAATCTGCAAGACAATTCACTAATGCTGAATCTGCCTTTGTGCTCCAGTAGCAGAACTGAGTTGTTCCTTATGCCCCAATGTTTCCACATACCCCAGTGTTTCCCAGCACGCACTTTTCATTACAAAATCGAGAAAAACTTATACACACTCTAGTGGGAACCCCAAAAAGAGTGAAAAAAAAATAATAACTATAGAGGATAAAGTGTATGGTCCAACCTAAAAAAGAGAAACAAGTTTGCTGACCTTTTCAGTCCTCTCTCTTGGCTTAGTTTCATTATACATGCCTGTCTCATTGTTGGCAATACCCTCCTACTCTATCATTTATTTGTACAAAAGAAAATCTTTCCAGTTCAAAAACTGGAAAAAAAATTTTTTTTTTGGAGTTTATTGCAAAGTTTCAAAGATGCTGTGTCTGTTCATTTTAGGGAAGATCAAAACTTTATCCAAAGTCGTATATCCAAATTGTTTATCCAAAATCTTCCCTTTGTAGTAATAATACTCACAGCTAATGGTGTCTGGAACAGTTTCTTCCAGTCCTGAGGTATGGACTCTGGAGGTGATTGAAAGTCAAGAAGAGCTGGAGACAAAGACAATGGATTTGACATAGGATCAATTGCCTGGCCTTTTTGCATGGAGAAAATGAATTTGTCTCTAGAATTTTAAGGCAAGTGCCGGTTGGTCATTTGCATTGTTGACTTTCTATTCCTAAAAGCTGTCAAGAAATGGCAAAATTTCCCCAGCATTTCGGATCGAAAGTGACTGGAATCAGTTCATGGTAGGTCAAGATTTCTCCTCTCAAAATAATAATTAGTTAGTGGGACACTTTCATGCATCCCCTGGGATCTAGGTCTCTCTAGAGGGCTCCTGAGACTCTCAGGAGACAGGGAAGTTCTCACTAAAAGTTTATGGTGATGCCAAGCTAAGGAATGTGCAGTTTTCTAAATTCTAATTGGTGCTAATCCTCTCTATGCCCCTGTGATCATTAGTCAAAGTTTGAGTGTTTTTGACTTGGAACTTTTTGTTTCCTTCCCAAATGGGAAGTCAGTGGGTTCTTAATAATTAAATGGAATCTTCTAACAAATTGAATGAAATCCAGGCAGAGACTTGACTGTTCATCTGAAAAAATGAACCAGGTAGGGAAGCAGATGGAAGGGACATTTGGCCCAGGGTGTTTGAGCTCTGGTTTTAGCCCTGGGTTCACAGGCACAGTGAGACATCCCTGCACAAGCGCTTCCTCAGCTTTTTTTTTTCTGGGACCCATATATCTGCAGAATAAGTCGTTCACATCCCAGATCAATAATTTACCCTTTGGACCACTAGGACAAATGATAGTTGGAAATGATCACTCTGACCAAGAAATGGGTACTGAAAGAAGATAAAGTAATAGGCATGATACCTGTGTAGAAGCAATATTGCAAACCACAGTGTCTAAAGAGAGAGACAGAGACACAGAGACTCTGAAAGAGAGAGAAAGAAAGAGAGAAAGAGAGAGGAGAGAAAGAGAGGGAGAGGAAAATGTCTGCCTCAGAGGCAGGCAAGGAGAAGACTGGGAGGGAAACTGGGTACATTGGTGGTGGAAAATGTGCATTGGTGAAGGGTGGTGGACATATGACTGAGTTTCAGTCATACATTTGCAATTGTGAAAAAAAAGAAAAACCAACTGTATTATAAACAGCCTTGTAATGTGGGTATTTAAGTTAAGCGATTTAAAAATGTCATTCTGTGGATTCATCAAAAATGTCAAATGTGGATTCATTCCACATTTCTGTGGAAAGAAAAATAAAATTGCAAATGCTAAATAAAACATTTTAATTTAATTTAATTAATTAATTTATTTATTTTGGTTTTCGGGCCACACCTGGTGACGCTCAGGGGTTACTCCTAGCTATTCGCTCAGAAGTCGCTCCTGGCAGGCATGGGGACCCGGGGGATCGAACCGAGGTCCGTCCTCGGTTAGCGCAGGCACCTTATCTCCAGCGCTATCGCCCGGCCCCTAATTTTGTTTTTTAAAAAATAATTGACCCTGGGCTAGAGAGAGATAGCACAGCAGTAGGGCATTTGCCTTGCAAGTGAACCCAGGACCAAAGGTGGTTCAAATTCCGGTACTCATATGATCCCCTGTGCCTGCCACGAGAGACTTCTGAGCACAGAGCCAGGAGTAACTCCTGAACACAGCCAGGTGTGACATCCCCAAATGACCCTTGGGACTGGAGTGGTGGCACCAAAGCAGTAGGGTGTTTGCCTTGCACATGCTAACCTAGGACAGACCATGGTTCAAATTCCCCAGCGTCCCATATGGTCCAGGAGTAATTTCTGAGCACATAGCCAGGAGTAACCCCTGAGAGTCACTGGGCCCCCCCCCAAAAAAAAAATTGACCCTTTGGAATTAAAGACAGGTAGGGTGTTTGTCTTGCACATGGCTGACCTGGGTTTGATCTCTGGCATTTCATATGATCCCCCAAGCAAGCTCAGGAGTGATCCCTGAGTGCAGAGCCAGGAGTATCCCCTGAGCAATCCTTGAGTAACACCCCTGCTGGGTGTGACCCCAAACCACAAACAGACAGACAGACAGACAGACAGACAAAAGAACTGACCCCTTTGCATGTTGGGCAGTTCTGAAGACTGAGCTTTTGCCTGCAATCCAAGGCCTAGATTTTTTCCTTTCTGCCTTAACTTCCCTGCCACCAAAATGACCTTTGTATCTGATTGGCTTATTATGTCCTATCCTAGGGCTGGAGTCCACAGCACTGTGAGCTGCAGATTCGACTTCCAGTAGCCTCTGAGGGAGGGAGGCAGGAATTTGTAGTGCCTCTTCAATGTTAGAATTCTTATTAGGCTAGTCATCCAATGTGTGTTGTTTTCTTATTTTGCAGATTTGCAGAAGCACAAAAAGAAAGGAATTGTATGTACCGTTGCAGGGAGGAAGCCGGTGGGAACTGGGGAGAAAGGACTGACTGGCCAGAGAGGCAGTTTTCCGAGGCGTGTTTGGGCTGTGTTTGGGCTGGAGTGGATCACATCTGAAGAACTTTGGCAGCAAGAAGCTTCACGCCTAGAAGCTCCTGGCCCTTCAGCAGTTGCAAACAAGTCTGCCTTCGCTGAGCTTGGCCCAGCCACTGCTGCAGCTGCAGTTGCAGCCTTTGTGGGTAATGGGGTTCCTGAGAACCAGTCTACCCCCTTCCAAATCTAGATGTCCAGGCTTGCTTTCTGTATGTGATCATTTAATGAAATTGGGTTGAATTTCACAGGAAACAAAGGTGACAAAGGAAATAGCTTTGGAAGAACACTTTATTTCATTTCATTTCATTTCATTTCATTTTATTTTATTTTACTCAAACTATAAGCATTTCCTTCTGAGAAGGTCATGCTGGGAATTTTGACAGGATGCCCTGAGGGTTGGTACATGGGCTTTGTCTGGGTCAAAATTCTTTTTGTTTTATTTTTGTTTTGGGACCACACCTGGTGGTGCTCAGGGCTTACTCCTCTTGGTCTGCACTCAGGAATCATTCCTGGTGACAAACAGGGACCACATGAAGTGCCATGTTCAATGCAAGCACCTCACCTACTGTGCTACCACTTATGTACCTGGGTCAAAAGTCCCTGCTGGAAAGAAGACTTTTGGTGTGGTTTCTAAAATGCAATAGTTCTGAAATGGAAACCTACAATGGGGGAATTTAGCTGACAGATTTGTAATTGTAATTTGTGCTTGGATGGATGATTTGTAATCATGCTAGTTATGTATCTACAGTTGTGCATGAAAGATATTTGACATTTTGTGATTGTTTTAAGTGGTTTTAAGAGTTTAAGTGCACCATTACTCCTAGTAGTAATGTACTTCTGCTTTTATGAGGTAGACAACATAGAAAGATGAATAAAGTTAATAGATCAAACTTTTTGAAAGAACTTATGAATTTTCAAATTGGACATTATGGTATGATACAGTTTTAGAATGGTTTTTATAGCTCTTGGGAGGGTGCATTGGGTCATATCTGGTGGCACTCAGGAGTTACTCCTGGATCTGTGCTCAGAAATTGCTTCTGGCAGGCTCGAGGGACCATATGGGATGCTGGGGATAGATATTGGAGATTCATGCTGAAGATCAAGCCTGGGAATTGAACCCAGAGATCAAATCTGGGTCAGTTCCTGGTGGGTACTGGGTAAGACATATACAAGGCAATTGCCCTATCTGCTGTGCTGTCACTTTGACCCCAGGATGTACTTTATCTTTAATTAGATAGGCCAGAGGTCCTCAAACTATGGTCTGTACCATCCACCAAGGACATTTTTCTGGCCCGTTGGGTGTTTTTGACACTGATGCCAGAACCACTATTGCACAAAGGATTGAAAAAATGGGAGACAATTTGCACCTGTATTTGCTTTTTTTTTGGGGGGGGGTCACACCCATTGATGCTCAGGGGTTACTCCTGGCTATGCGCTCAGAAGTCGCTCCTGGCTTGGCGGACCATATGGGAAACCAGGGGATTGAACCACGGTCTGTCCTAGGCTAGCGCAGGCAAGGCAGGCACCTTACCTCCAGCGCCACAGCCCAGCCCTGCACCTGTATTTGCAAAACTTCACAAAAACACTTTTTAATTTTTCCTTTGCACTCGACAATTAAAAAGATATATTGGTGATGTTTGTGATTCTGCACAACTTCTAATTTTCATTCCTGGGATGAATGGTTATTGCAAAGTCACAAAGAGCTTGCTGCACTGCAAAGCATCAAAGGAACAATTACAGCAGAGGATATCTATGAAAAGGTTTGACAAACTGTGAATGGTTTGAGCTGGTCTGGGTTAAACTCTCCCAGGCAACACTTTTCCCATCTTTAAATTGTATTGTAAAACTATAGTCATTAAAACATCATGGTACTGGAATAAAGACAGACCCTCAGATCAGTGGGATAGACTTGAGTATTTAGAATATGTTCTCCAGACATATAATCAATTAATATTTGATAAAGGGGCAAGAAATGCATTGATGGAGCTTCTAGTATGGTGGAGTCCAAGAAAGGATTAACTGATTTCATTAACCCAGAGATGGACAAAAGTAACCATTCTCTTCCAGTAGCCATACACTGCCTCAATCACCAACAAGCTCTGAAGTAAATCACTCAAGTGGGACTCTTGTGAAAATTGTGTTATCTTGTATTAACTTCATTAGAGCTAATGCACTAAACCACAGATGATTTCAGGAATTTCTGTCTGAGCTAAGTGTAGCCTATGAAGATGTTCTGTACCACACAGAAGCCTATTGGGTGAGTTGAGGAAGAGTTTTGAAACACTTCTATGACTTCCACAGATTACAGTTTTTCTGCTTTCAAAAAAATAAATACCAGAGCTCAGTGATGCCGAATGGAAATGGCACCTCTCCTTTCTGACAGATGTGACAGAGCTACTCAACAGATTCAATGTGTAACTTCAAGGAAAGGGAAGGCTCATCTGTGATATGCAATCTCATGTGAAGGCATTTGAGGTAAAATTAGGCCTTTTCATCAAACAAGTGAAGGAGGAAAATTTCTGCCATCTCCCCACAACACAAATTCTGCTAGTGGATAAACCCTTGATTGCACTCCCAAACAATCTTAGGAACCAGGCATTCAAAATGGCGATCATCTTTGGCAGCACTTATATCTGTGTACAGACTTATTCCAGAATGAAACATTTGAAATCTCCAACCAGATATAGGCTAATGGATGTAAACTTGCATCACTTGTTACATCTAGCAGTGACAGATATGGAACTGGACATTGACCATCTCATTTAGTTCCCATTGAAATACTGATAAGTTTGTTGATTCAATTTTACTTGTTCTTCATTTTAAATAAAATAAATAAATAAAATAAATATAAATAAAATATGTGCAGTGTCCATAGAAATTGTTCATATCTATTTATTTATTTAGGGTTTTTTGGGGGCATACCCATTGGTGCTCAGGGGTTATTCCTGGCTACATGCTCAGAAATTGCACTTGGCTTGGGGGGACCATATGGGACACCGGGGGATCAAACAGCGGTCTGTTCTAGGCTAGTGCTTGCAAGGCAGATGCCTTACTGTAAGCACCACCATACTGGCCCCAAATCTTCTATTTTTTAAACTACACTGGCGCTTCAATGGTATGAGGTGCAGTGAACTGTCCCCCCGTTTAAAAAGTTTGAGGATCCCTGATATAAGTAATGACTTACCTGAAACAATAGTGGCTCTTTGGGAAACTTAGAACACTTTACATAAGATATGAAGATTAGATCTAAAACTACAAAGGGAAAAAGTACAACCAGTAACAATTTTTTGCCAAGACAATCAAGATGAAAGAGCTGTTGGGAAGGTTCTTTTCTACATTCCATTTTGGAAGACTTGGCATTCAACTCAAATTTTCTTATTTATCAAGTTCATACACGATCTAGTAAATCCCTTGTATGAAAGTTAAGTTTGAAGCTACTTTTCATTTTCTTCTCTTTGTAGCTGCACAGAGCTATCATAACTTTTTCTTAAAGAAATGGTGACATTGATAATACCATGTCATTAATGTTGTTCACTGTTGATTTGGGAGGACATTCTAATTATTTTTTGGGAAATACTTTTTTATTATTAGCCCCATAATATATTTTATTTTGGTTCCCAGTGAAATTGAGAAGAAGGTGCAGATCTCCCAGGTACCCCAGACACCCACTAGAAAGGTCTCTCCCAGATATCACTTTTCCCAACTTTAAACTGTATTACAAAACTATGGTCATTAAAACAGCATGGTATTGGAATAAAGATAGACCCTCAGATCAGTAGAATAGACTTGAGTCTTCAGAAAATTGTCTCCAGACATACAATCAATTAATCTTGGATAAAGGGGAAAGAAATGCAAAATGGAGCAAGGAAAACCTCTTCAACAAGTGGTGTTTGGGCAACTGGTCAGCTGCTTGAAAAAAGCAAACTCATACCTCCATCTAACACCATGCGCAACAGTCAAATCCAAATGGATTAAGGATCTGGGTATCAGACTCTAAACCAAAAGCAAAGCAAATGCCTCACTCACTGTACTGTCACTCTGGCCCCAGATTTTAGACAGTGTTAGTATATTCACATAAATTCCATATATACTAGGAGAGAGGGATACAGAAAGAGAAAAGAGAGAGAGAAAGAGAGAGGAGAGAAGAGAAACAGAAGAGAAAGACAGAGAGACATAGAGAAAGAATTTGTCTTATATATAGTATACCTGGTTGGAGCCTGCATTGCATCTGGTCCTTCAAGCACCACCAGGAGTGGTGACCCCTGTACACTGCTGGTTATAATCTTAAAGCAACCACAAAATTCCATATATACTTATGTATCATGTGGTATATATGCTTATTTGTATAAACAGCATGTACTTTCCTGTTGGCAAGTAAAGTGTTCCCTTGCAAAACCTTCCTGAGTCCAGATGTACAAAAACCAATTCCCAATGATTCATAAGAAAATAGTTCAGGGGCCCAGGAGATAGCATGGAGGTAAGGTGTTTGCCTTTCATGCAAAAGGTCATCGGTTTGAATCC
>PVKC010037565.1:0-12957 GCA_004027635.1 Crocidura indochinensis
TTTCATACAAAAGGTCATCGGTTCGAATCTCGGTGCCCCATATGGTCCCCCGTGCCTGCTAGGAGCAATTTCTGAGCATGGAGCCAGGAGTAACCCCTGAGCAAAAAAAAACAAACAAACAAAAAAAAAGGACCATATCAGATGGAATGTATTTTTGAAATGTAAAGATACTTCAATATATACTAATTAATGGGAAACACATAACAAAATGAAATAAAACTCATATGATCATCTCAATAGATGCAAAAAAGCATCTACAAAATATAGCATCTTCTTATGATTAAAATTCTTAGTATATTGTATCAAAGTTATGTACCTCAACAAAATATAGGCCATTTTAAGATAAGCTCACAACTAATATCCTACTTAATGTTTAAAGTAAAGGAATTTTCTCTAATATCAGTTATGAGCGATTCCTAAGCACAGAGCCAGGAATAACCCTTGAATACTGCTGAGGTTAACCCAAAACCAAATAAAATAATAATTTTTCAACTATGAACACTATGCAATAAATATTATTTTTTAGAAAGTTGTCAGAATGGGGCTGGAGAGATAGCATGAAGGTAGTGAATTTGCTTTGCATGCAGAAAGATGGTGGGTTCGAATCCCGACATCCCATATGGTCCCCAGAGCCTGCCAGGAGCGATTTCTGAGCGTAGAGTCAGGAGTAGCCCCTGAGCGCTGCCAGGTGTGACCCAAAAACAAAAACAAAAAAGTTGTCAGAAGCTATAATTAAAGTAAAAAATGAGTTCCAACAATTTAAATCAGGGGTCCTCAAACTTTTAAAACAGTGGCCCAGTTCACTGTGACCATTGGAGGGCCAGACTATAGTAAAAACAAAAATTACGAACAAATTCCTATGCACACTGCATACATCTTATTTTGATGTGAAGAAACAAAACGGGAACAAATACAATATGTAGCCCGCGGGCCGTAGTTTGAGGACCACCGATTTAAATTGTACTATTTACTAAGAGATATAAGATGTATATCTGGATACACAAGTAGAAATTTAATACATAAGTGTGGGGCTGGTCATCAGCAGTTGCAGTCTGTATTCAGTGACCTGACCCAGAAATGGATTGGTCAACAACAGGGGTGTCAAATAAGAAACAGATTCATGGGAGAAAGAGCATAGGTTCAGGGTTGAGCAGCCTCTTGGATCTAACTGAGCCAGTTTGTTTCCAGTTAATCTCATTAACATTGCTGCTAATTTATTAGCCAAACTTAATGTAAAAGTGATTCATCTATATGCTAAATAGCTTAGATATGTTTATCTTTCTACCACCATCACAAAAATGTTAACTCCTTAGGACAAGAATTCGATACCAAAATTTTCTTAAATGGCATACAAAATATATCCGAATAATGTGTATTTTGAGTACACAGTAAGCACTCAAGTAATATAGCTTCACATTTATTAAATCAAGCAGAAAAATTCAAGAATCTTCATTTTATTTCTAGTTGTATAGTGTCCAAATAGTTGCACTGAACAAAAATGTAATTTAGAGTTTGGCAATCCATCAGTTTTTAAGGAATCTAATTTTTCCTTCAAAATATGCCCCTTTCTAGTGGGTTTGGTTTTTTTTGTTTGTTTGTTTGTTTGTTTTTTTTGGGTCACACCCAGTGACGCTCAGGGGTTAGTCCTGGCTATTCGCTCAGAAGTCGCTCCTGGCAGGCACGGGGGACCATATGGGGAACCAGGGAATCGAACCGAGGTCCGACCTAGGTTAGCACAAGGCAAGGCAGGCACCTTACCTTTAGCGCCACCGCCCGGCCCCCAAAATATGCCCCTTTCTATAAAATATTTATTTGTAACAAGACCACCAGTGAACTATTGTGCTGTATTTTTCTCTCATAGTTAATTCTAAATCAGTTTACATTTACAAAACTGAATCTCTGACTCAGAGTAGACAGAGTGCTGTCTACTGTGCTGACTGCACAGTTTTCTAGCTCATGAAAGTACTAGCATCATTTATTATTATTATCAGCACTTGATATTAAATTTTTCCTTTAATCCAACAAACTCAGTAATACTACTGAAATTATGTTTTATAATAGGAGAAAAACATCTTTAAAACTGGAAACAAAAGGACTGTTTCAGGATAGGCATGGCCAAACTTCAACTGTACTGAGATTCAAATACTGCAAAATTTGAAAAAATTTTTAAGTTGTGAATAATTCATCCTCCAAATTCCTACATTACAGTAAAAAGCATTCAGTCTTTCAGTTTAATATATACTTTGAAACAATAAACAATTAATGAACCTTTTTTTTTAAATATGGCATGCTTCACAAATTTGTGTGTCATCCTTGCACAGGGATCGTGTTAATCTTCTCTATATTATTCCAATTTAAGTATATGTGCTGCCGAAGTGAGCACCAATTAATGAACTTTTGAACAATAAATCAGCACAAACAGAAAAAGGGAGCAATCTTAACAGAATAAAACAAGAGAATCGTTTTGACTGTACCAAATGAAAATCCTTAACATGCTCTAAAGGTATTATCATAAAATGAAGTTCAAGTAAAAATAATGAATTTTCCATAATATAAATAATGAAACAAACTATTTACTGATAATGTATTTCTGATGCTACTATTCTGTGTAAATCACTGAGAGAAGGAAACTGAGAAGAACTGAGATACTGTGCTGAAAAGAAGACTGTTTATATCAAAAATTATCTGAGCCAGAGATATAACTCAATGTGCTGGTGAACATGCTTTGCATGCTAGAGGCGCAGGTTCAGTCCCCAGCACCGCATAAACTCCTGAGCACCCAGTAGTGTTCCTCAAGTAACAAGCTGGGGGTAGCACTTATGCACTGCCAGGTTTGGGAGACTCCTCCTTAAAAAGTTATATATTATCATTTATAAATAAGTCAAATATCACCTCACCTACTATAATCAGTTCAGTTGTCTGCATAAGAAACAACCTTTCATGTAGAATACTATTTCCACTATATTTTATAGTTATCTCAGTAGGTCAAGTAAAAAGCATTGAAATCACTGTACCCAAAATCTCTAGATCAACTACACAGCAGCAGAAATTCACTTTGTTTTGCCAGCCAGATCACAATTTCTGTGAATTCTAAAGCATTCCCCACTTTTAACCACACACTCATATTCCTAAAGTGTAGTTTTAAGGATAAACTTGACTTATTTAAAATGTATTGTTACTCTTCATTGCTTAATACTCTGTGTGTTCATGTTGCATGTGATGTGAAGGTCTCTTATAGACAAACCGTGCCTTTGAGTCACATCTCCTACTCTTCTTCATAGATTTCTTTTAAAATATAAACAAAAATTTTTATCTCTATACTCATGTTAAATTTTTTCCCTAATGTAAAATTATTTTCTAATATTCAGTAATATTTTTAATTTTAGCCAAACTGTAATGATTATTCTTTCCATACCTATTCCACACATTTTTACCCTGAAACTTATTCAGAATTTATTAATCAAAACAGTCCTTACTTTACCTTTATTTAAATGTATTTGAGATGAGAATATGAATAAAGTATGTTTCCTACCTTCAATAAGTTCATAAACCATAAAGGAAATAGTCACATATGTAGCTGATGATTGTAATAACAGAATAAGTATATAAATACAGGGTTTAAATAAAGCCAACGAGGCTGAGATATAATACAGTAGGTAGGGTGCTTGCCTAATCTGCAACTGAACCAGGATCAATCTCTGGCATCACTTATGGTTTCTCAAGCATGACCATAAGTGATCCCTGAGCACAGAGCTAGGAATAAACCCTAAGCATTGATAGGCATCACCAAGAAGAATAGCAACAAGGATGTTAAATTCAAATTACTTATATCTAGGCCTAGCTTCACAACTTGGAAAGACACCAGTAACCAAGTTATTCCAGGTAGAATCAGTTGCCACTCGGTCCAGAAAACTGGAGCCTAAACCAGATGAGGGCAGATTTAATTCCCACCCTGAAAAGGTGTAGTGTTCCAACCCACTCCCACCATTGCTAGAGAAACCCAGCTTCACAACTGATATCAGAGGGACCCTGTGCCAGTCCCAAAGTTCCTGAAGCAAATGGCTGCATATGCAGTTGCCTGACACCTCCAAACTTCACAGAGCTGAGTCCTGTTAAAGTAAATCAAATTAAATGAGAACATAGAAGCCCATGTATGAAAATAATAACAAAGAAGGCTCAGCTAGTATCTTATAGCTCAGTAAAACCTCAATGGCTTTAGTAATACTATTAGGAAGTTTATGTTATAAAAATTAATACAAAGTAAATCTTGTGCCTTTTTTTTCTTTCGGTTTTTCAGCCACACCCAGTGACACTCAGGAGTTACTCCTGGCATGCTCAGAAATCATTTCTCCTGGCCTGGGGGACCATGTGGGATGCTGGAGGATTAAACCAAAGTCTGTCTTAGGCTAGCATGTGCAAGACAGACATGCCTTACTGCTTTCGCCACTGCTCTGGAAATTTCGTGCCTTTTAAGGGAGCAGATTAAGGGGATGGGTGACATAGGTGGAAGGAAAAGCACATTGGAGATGGGACTGGTGTTGGAACATTAAATACTACAAATATCTATATTGTGAACAACTTTATAAACTTTATAAATAAATAATAGTATTTAAATAAAATTTCATGCTAATATACTTAATGTCCTCTTAGATATGATACGTCTAAACATAAAAGTAAGATTGGATCTATAAACTGTAACTCAGGTTCTTTCAAAAGTATTACATTAAAAAACCTCAATCTATAGAATATACAATAATTATTCATTCACCCCACCCAGACTTACTTCATTTTGGTTGCTCTTACCCACAGAAATAATAAATTATTATAACAATTGTAAGTAAATATGCTCAAAGGTTAGCTAATAATATACATTTTTTTCACAGACTGTAATTAACTAGCTCTAGTTCGCCTGTCACTTTAAGCAGCACTATCAAACATACTGGATCTCTTATAACCCAGAACTGTGTCTCTATAACCCAAAGGATTCACTTTTTTCTCCTTGCTGACCAAAATCAACAAATAAGAACACAATGAAACAAAATACCTAATAATCATGATTCCAAATATAATAACTTAGAACATTTTTAAAGGATACGAATTTCTGTGACAGCTTTCAAAGAATCTAATCCAGTTTCTGATAATCCTAAAATAGAATGCTATTACTAAATTCTTTATTTTTTCAATAAAAACTGCGTCAACAAAATTTATATTATATTTACATTGAAAATTCAGTTTAAAAACAATAGAGCACCAAAGCTCATGGAAATATTGAAAAATATGGTAAAAGTTGTTAATTTTATTAAGGAAGCTTGCTGAATAACCAACTACTTGAAACATTTTTTTTTAGAAATTGTAACAAATCATACCTACTTACTATATCATACAAAAGTTTGGCAGTTGTTAAAGGAAAATATTAATAAGCAGGGTTTATAAACAGAAAGGAGATATACCCATTCCACATCAAAAAAACCTCATTTTGGCAAGTACTTTTGAAGATGACATTGAAGATATCACAAAATTGACATACCTGATATTATTCTATACTTAATTAACTGAGTTTAAAACTACAAGGAAAAATAGTAATACTTTTCAACATATGGAATATATCCAGGGATTCTGAAAGATATCATTGCTATGGAAAGCAAAACTGAAAAGCAAGGTTTTTGCAACATATCAAAGAGACTTAATAAAAATATTTTGAATGAAGTTAAATTAGAGATACTGCTGCAACATACTTGTTCAAACTTTAATTAATTAATTTATTATTTATTTGGTTTTAGGTTCACACACAGTAGTGTTCAGGGGCCACTACTGGTTCTGTGCTCAGAAATCACTCCCAGTAGGCATGAGGGACCATATGAGATGCTGGGATTTGAACCACAGTTCGTTCTGGATTGGCTGCGTGCAAGGCAAACGCTTTACTTTTAATCATTTTTTTTCCAGAGGAGAAATTGAAATATTAAGGGGAAATTGTTGGGCAAAAGATCCCTTTTCTTTTCTAAACCTGGAATCAATAACTGAGTTAATCGTGGTGACTGAAGAGAATGAATTATTGCAGCTTAGTTCTTCATATATGTTGATGAATGATTATGAAACATTGTTTATCTGTAATTTGGGTTAAGATTAAAGACAGATTTTCCTTTGCTTAGTAAAAAGAGTGTCCTGTTACTATTATCATTCACAACTACTAGTTTGTGTGAGCTAGGGTTTTCAGTTTTAACCACTTTAAAAAAGGAAAGAAATGAACTGAATGGTGCGCAGATATGCAGGTCGCATTTTTCTTCTGTGCACCCCCCAACTGGAACGAACTTGTGAACTGACAGGGAGCAATGTCCTATCAAATAAGTCTGACTTGGTGTTTGGTTTTGGTTTACCTTATTTTGTGATGCTTTTCTGTTGTATTTAAGTTTTAATATCGCATTCTGTGTGAATGTTTTGTTGTATCCTATTTAATACAAATAAAATAATGTGATAAAAATATTAGAGCACACACAGCTTTAAAAAATAGAAATGCAGGGCTGGAGAGATAGCATGAAGGTAAGCCTTGCATGCAGAAGGTCAGTGGTTCGAATCCCGGCATCCCATACGATCCCTTGAGCCTGCCAGGAGTGATTTCTGAGTGCTACAATAATGCAAGAATTACACTTATAGGTTGCCTACCTAATTTACTATATTTTCATATTCTTCCTTATGCCAAGAAATATAGAATAAGTTGCACTTTTATAAAATTAGCTGAAAAAGGAAAGAATTACCTTGAACTTCATGGTGCAAGGGTACTGATGGCAAAGATGGTGTTCTGAATAAATCTCTGGTTCTAAAAGCAGAGAGTGTATCACTTGCTGGATTTAGGTTATTATTTGAATACTGGGTGTTCTGCCTATAATCTTTATATGTCCACGATTTCCCTTTGCTCATGTCTGTTTGGTCAATTTTCCCCAAATCAATAGACAAGTCCATGTTTTCACTATCATTAGAAATAACACTCCTATGCGTCTTGTCAGATATTTTAAATAACCTGAAAAACAAAACAAGTTTTGTACTTAGAACAAGTGATTAGAATATGTAAATGTAGCGGGCCTGGAGTGATGGCACAGCGAAAGGGCTTTTGCCTTGCATGTGGCTGATCCAGGACAGACAGCAGTTCGATCCTCCAGCATCGAATTTTATCCCCTAAGCCAGGAGCAATTTCTGAGCACATAGCCAGGAGTGACCCCTGAGCGTCACCAGGTGTGCCCCCCAAAATAGAACATGTGAACATAGCATAATGTTGGTCCTTTCAAAAATAGTCATAGATTGTGGTTTTCTCATGCTCACTGCAGCAACACATATACTAGATTATTATTTATTCAAATAACAGTCATTTAATATCCTAAAATATAACCTGCTATATTTACAAATTAACTCTTTATACCTTCCTAAAAAATAACTCCATTTGTGAGTCCAGCTTCCAAGACTTGCTAGATCTTTGACTCCTTGACACTTTATTCTTCAATATCCAGTGAAAAATAACTTATGCCACTAGTAGAATACTACAAAAACATGTTTATCATTTTTTTTTTTTTGGTTTTTGGTTCACACCTGGGGACGCTCAAGGGTTACTCCGGCTCTGCATTCAGAAATCGCCCCTAGCTTGGGAGACCATATGGGACGCCGGGGGATGAAACCGCGGTTCGTCCTAGGCTAGTACTGGCAAGGCAGACACTTTACCTCTAGCGCCACCATGCCGGCCCCATGTTTATCATTTTCAAGGCTAAGTCACAAAATACTTTACTACTTCTACATAATTTATTGGATCACTCACTCTGAGGGAAGCTTACATCATGAAACCAGTCAACCTTTCTAAAGAAAGGTCCATCTTGACAGGTACTAAGGTCTCCTGTGGTACTAAAGCACCACTAGAAGAAATACTTTGCAAAGTTCTAGAAAATACAAAAGTCATATTTAAGATGTTAATTTAATTATATTTGACAGAAGAAAGGATAATGTATCAAAGTAGTTGTTTACAGTTGTACTAAAAGATGAAGTGATTTAGAAAGTTTCTAATACAGGGGCTGGAGCAGTGGCGCAAGCAGTAAGGCATTTGCTTGCACACACTAACCTAGGATGTACCGCAGTTGGATCCCCCAGCATCCCAGATGGTCCCCCAAGCCAGGAGTGATTTCTGAGTGCATAACCAGGGGTAAGCCCTGAGCATCACCGGGTGTGACCCAAAAACCAAAAAAAAAAAAAAGTTAAGTTTCTAATTCAACATTCACATCTTACAGAACAAGTAATACCAGGTAATTGTCTTATCGAACCCTGTAAAATATGGCATCCAAACAAAAGCTCCAAAATAGGGCTGGAGAGATAGCACAGTAGTAGGGCGTTTGCCTTACACACAGTTGATCCAGGACTGACGGTGATTCGAATCCCAGCGTCCCATATAGTCTCCCAAGCCTGCCAGGAGTGATTTCTGAGCACAGAGCCCGAAGTAACCCATGAGAGCTGCCGGGATTTAACCAAAACAAAAACAAAAAAACCAACAAAACAAAACAAAAGCAAAATACCAACAAAACAAAGCAAAACAAAAAACAAAAGCTCCAAAATATAGAATGACCTATAAATGACTTTACTATTAACCTTAATGACATTATTTTGTATAAGTGCAGTTATGAGAGAGAAATATATAGAAATTATAGAGGTGCATCTTCTGCCAGTTTGTTTTTGAAGAGTGAAACTCAAAATTAGATTATTAGCGGTATGAAATAATACAGGAAAAACTTGTTATGGGATTGTAGTAAGGATTAAGAAAACATTCATGCCATACAATAACATCTTGATACATTAAAAGTTATGCTGTCAAATCACATAGTTGGGATCAGACAAACTTGGGTCTATTCTAAAGCTCTTACAAATGCTAGCTAACTTTTTAATTTTAAGTCTAGTTAAAATTAGACTTTGAAGTAAGTTCTTCAACTTTAAAAAATATAAAACACATATTAGTTATCTTAATTTTGTGGCTGTCAAGCCCTTTCTAAGTTCTATGAACTTTCACAAATTTCTATATGTCCTCAACTTCTACACTGATTGCTATATTAACTTCTCTTTTTTGTGTGTGTGTGTTTTTGGGTCACACCCGGCAGTGCTCAGGGGTTACTCCTGGCTCCATGCTCAGAAATTGCTCCTGGCAGGCACAGGGGACCATATGGGGCACCGGGATTCGAACCAATGACCTTTTGCATGAAAGGCAAACGCCTTACCTCCATGCTATCTCCCGGGCCCCTATATTAACTTCTTAGTCTCAATTAAACTAATATTTTGTCCTGAAACTCTCTTGCTCCTTAAAAATAAGTGAAAATTATTAATTCCTCACATCAGTGTCCCTGAGGACTGGGAATCTATCTTCTCTAAAACTTAGATTTTATTTATTTTTCAACACTCTTAAAATTTCAATTCTATTTTACTCTTCACCTGTGCTATCCCACTATGTAACTCTCCTCATTTCATAAAATATCTATAAAACTATGGTTACTCTAGACTCCTTTCATCTCATTTTCAAATTCTGCCATTATTAATTTGTTTTTGTTTTTGTTTTTGTTTTTTTGGTGTTTGGGCCACACCCGGTGGTGCTCAGAGATTACTCCTGGCTGTCTGCTCAGAAATAGCTCCTGGCAGGCACGGGGGACCATATGGGACACGGGGATTCGAACCAACCACCTTTGGTCCTGGATCAGCTGCTTGCAAGGCAAATGTCGCTGTGCTATCTCTCCGGGCCCCTGCCATTATTTATTTAAAAAAATCTTTCTATACTGAAGATTGATAAAAATAGCATAGGTATATATACAAACTGCCATTTATATTGGTGTCTGAGTTAGCACAGTCCTGCCCCACACTACTCCATAATTCAAATGTATTATGTGCTGGATAGTAATAAAGGCTTTTAATGCCCATCAGGAAGATTCTGTTGATTACCAGTAGTTCAGACCAATGGTCAAAAAGTACTGATTTAGGGGTTAGGGAAAAATTACTGATTTCGATTACTTTATAGCCATATAGACAACCAATTCAAAACCATATACTCTTAGGTTTTCATTTTCAATAGTTTTCTCCATCATACTGTTTCAATTATCTTTTTTAAGCTTAGATTTTGTTATTTATAGCATTGTTCTTCTTTTGAAATAATTCTAATAGTTCATACTCTGACTATAACCTCCTATCCTCTTATCCAAATTAGCAATTAGATAGAACAAATGTCTTCTCCCAGAGCATTTTTCCCTTCTATTTTCTCATGTACTTTTCTTAAATTAGACTAACAGTTCATGGTTATTTTTAATGTTCCATGGAGTTATATTCCATGATCTATATTTTCAATTACTCTCATCTCTCTCTTAAACAATCAATTTGGGAATCTTCAATAATTTTAGAATAAAGAGCTTCTGATCATAGCAAGTTTGAAAATCTTTGCTCTAATCGTGCATATTTCATCAGAATGACTGTCATGCTCTACTATATTTTGATCTATTATTTCTAATTATTTAATATTAGTCTTAAACCCACTAAAACATCAGTCCTCTGATTTTTTTTAGCATACCTAGCAGTGCTCAAAGCTTATTCCTGGCTCTTTACTCTGGAATCATTCCTGGCAGAGATCAAGGGACCTTTCATGGTGTAGGGAACTGAACTCTGGTTACTGTGTATGAGGAAAATAAGTGCTTTACCACTGTGATCTCTCTGTTCTCCATTTATTGATGCTTTTTATCATTCACATCCTACTATATTTCAAACTTTTAAATACATATATATCCAACTTTATTCAAAACATTATTTATTTAACTATTTACCTTTTGTGAAAAACTGATGGGTCCTCTCCTTTATCTTTTGTAAAATTAATTAAGTTTGTATCTTCTTGAATATTTTCCTCAGGTGCTATCTTAGTGACAGACTGGCTTTTGCATTTCTGATAACTGTATGTCAGTTTGACAGCAACATTTGATATGTCATTGTTAATTGCTCCTTCTAAGTACTGATCATTCTCTTTAGTTTTAAAGGAGGGGGAGGCAAATTGAGATTTCTGTGTTGACAAAATTAAATTTGTGTCTTCATCAGTTATCTTTAAATTTGATGTTAATATTTTTGAACACTTTTCTGGACCTACAAAATAAATTTATTAATGATTACCTGTTCTCTCATAAAACAAAATTTCAAAATAAATACACTCAAAAAGAATAGAATTGAGAGCCTAAAATCTCTCAAGAATATGAACAGTTAGTTTGCAACAAAGAAGTCAAGAGCATAAAATAGAAAAGATATCTTCAACAAATGATGGGTGAAGAATGTATTCTTATGTAGTTACATAAGAAGAATGAAACGGAATGTAAAATAATCAATTTCAAATTTGAGTGTTTCGGGTTCAATAATAGAGCTCCTTCCTTGTACCTTGCATCAGTGAAGCCCTGGATTCAATTCCTGGCACCATACACACACAAATATATATATATTTATATATATATGTATATATATATATACATCGTTTTAAGTTTGAAAAGTAGAAGCAAAAATATTTTTAAATGGAACTACAACAAACTAGAAGACTTCTTTCTGTACTAAAAAAGAAAATATCCCTAAAATAAAAAAGGCATACTCTGATAGAAAATATGCACCATAATCTGAAAAAGAATTAATATCCAGGGACTCGGGAGATAGCATGGAGGTAAGGTGTTTGCCTTTCATGCAAAAGGTCATCAGTTCGAATCCCCGTGCCCCATATGGTCCCCCGTGCCTGCCAGGAGCAATTTCTGAGCATGGAGCCAGGAGTAACCCCTGAGCACTGCCGGGTGTGACACCCCCCCCCCAAAAAAAAGAATTAATATCCAAATATAGAAAGAAGCAAAAAAAAATCAGCAAAAAATACACAGAAAAAATGGCAAAAGCTGAACAGACACTTCACCAAAGAAAATACAGATAGCCCACAGTACATAAATAAATGTTCATAATCTCTTATTATGAGGGAAATGTAAATAAAATTAGGTATCATCTAACACCTGTGAAGATGTCCTATAACAAAAAGGTCAGAACAAGTGCTTATTAAGTTCTAGAGAAAATGTATCTCTCATACATTGGTAGAGAACAAGTGAAACGATCCCATCTATATGGAAAAGAGTACAAAGATTTCTCAGAATATAACTAGAAATGCTAGCAATTCCACTCTTAAATACCTATCCAATGAATACAGAAAACATAGATTAAAAAAGATATGCAGATATCTGTCTATTATACTATTATAGGACTATCTACAAAAGCTAATATTTAGTAATAACCTAATGTGGATAAAGAATTGTTATTAGGAAATATAAACATTTGATTTTCTGTGAAAAATTTTTTTGGCTTTGGATAACATCTTGATAAGCTCATGGCTTACTTTAGCTCTGTGCTTAGAGATCACTCCTGGCAGTGTCTGGGTGACCATATGTTAGAACAAGTAATCATTGGTTGACCGCATTATCAGGCAAGCACCTTGTACAGATACTCCTTGCATAACTATCTGTTTAGTGACTGCTTGCACTTATGACCATCTCTTCATCGTACCTACTTTATTAACTTTATGTTCTATAATACATTGCAGTATTGTGTGTAAATTGCACAACCTATGCAAATTAAAATAAGTGGAATTTTTCAGGTTGATCTTTCTCGTTATTTTACTTATTCAGAATACTGTATTGTCAAGTACTATGCATATACTGTACTACAGTATACAGTACATGCAGTTCCTCACTTAACGACCAAGTTGTTGAAACGGGACTTGGGGGGCCCGGGAGATAGCATGGAGGTAAGGCGTTTGCCTTTCATGCAAAAGGTCATCCGTTCAAATCCCGGTGCACCATATGGTCCCCCGTGCCTGCCAGGAGCGATTTCTGAGCATGGAGCCAGGAGTAACCCCTGAGCACTGCCGGGTATGACCCCCCCCCCCAAAAAAAAAAA
>PVKC010037566.1:0-12950 GCA_004027635.1 Crocidura indochinensis
CTGCTGCTGCTGCTGCTGAAGGTCTTCCTCTAGCCTTCCTTTATTGAGCATCTACTAAGCCAGGAGCCTGCTATTCATAGTTGAGAAGAAGCAGCCCAGAAGACCAGTATCCAGATTTGAAGGGATGTTGCCAAAACTTGAAGATTTTCATGGTGCTGAGAGCAGCTTGAATGAAAATAATTAGGAATCTCAAGGAATCCATTTTCTGCTTTTCAGTCAGAACAGTAAAATTACCTTTTGTGTTGCCTTTTTAATATCCTCCACATACAGAAATGAAGAACGAAGAGGATTTCTCAGTAATGAGATTAGACAGGGTTGTATCCTCTTTTAGGTGGTCCTATTACAGTGTTTCTTTCCTAATTTTTGGTGATTCCCAGAAAAGTGTATGAGATCTCAGAGGAGAAAAGATATTAAGCTTAGCTTAGATCCTATTTGAAATAAACTCAAAGTAGAAATATGTAAAGTCTGTTAGTTTCCTTACTAAATCATGGCCTTGAAGCTAGGAAGAATGAGATTTTCAAAGTTCCTCGCCTTGTTTAGGCTTGTAAAAATAAAGTCTCCTACTCCAATTAACATTTAAAATCAAAGCAGAATGTACCAGATACACAAGAAGTAAGAAAATGAAACAAGCATTTATTACCCCACTCTGAGAGAAAAGAAATATGTCTGTCCATGTAAATCATTAGAGATATGAATGAATCTGCATGGCACTTTGATTATACTTTCCTTTACCTAGATTTGTAGTCTTCACCTCTAGACAATAGATTTTTTTTTTTTTGCTTTTGAGGCCACACCTGGTAATGTTCAGGGGTTACTCCTGGCTATGAGTTCAGAAATTGCTTCTGGCTTGGGATACCATATGGGACACCAGGGGACTGAATTGCGGTCTGTCCTAGGCTAGTGTGTGCAAGGCAGATGCCCTACGGCTTGCACCACTGCTCTGGCCCCTAGACAATAGATTTTTTTTTTTTTGGTTTTTGGGTCACACCCGGTGACGCTTAGGGGTTACTCTTGGCTATTCGCTCAGAAGTCGCTCCTGGCAGGCCTGGGGGACCATATGGGGAACCGGGACTCGAACCGATGACCTTTTGCATGAAAGGCAAACGCCTTACCTCCATGCTATCTCCCGGGCCCCAGACAATAGATTTTTAAGTCTAGCTGCTACTTGTTACTTGCCCACAATCTCAGGTGAATGCTTCCTATACTTTGCTAGTCATAATCTGGCATTTTTAGTCTTCTTTTCCTCTTCTGAGACATTTGAACTACCTAATGCATATTAAGTTCTGAATCAACATCTTCAGTGATATCTCTTTCATAAATATCACATCTACAGTAATCAAAGCAGTGAATGAGACAGACAAGCAGAACAATGCACCATGGAGGTAAGGAGCAATTCTATAATGGTGCATCTTGTAGCTGTCAAAGAATTTCCTGTTCCTTATGACTAGAGTCTTCTACTCCACATCAGATTCAAACTCCTTTAACAGATATATATATGTATATATATACATATACACATATATATAACAGATATATGCATATTAAGGTCTGGTCAGGCTACTTCATTTAATAAGGGAGAAAATGTGTAGAAAAGGCCAGAGCAGGTGGCATATAAATCTCTGTGCTGGTAAATAAGGTGAAATGAGCACATCGAGGCTAAGCGATGTGAAATGGTGGACAAAAGTGGCATAGTAAACAGAAAAAAAACTGGATTTAGACTCAAATATTTTGACTCTCAGATTAGATTTTTTCTACTCTCTGAAGTTTGTATCTAGCTATCCAGTTGGAATAGACTTCCACAAAGAAGGAATGTATATGACTTCTTTTATCACCCTGTAACAGTTCTCTCAAATTGAATATGAATGATCAGTAGATTCCAAGTAAGCTGCTGTCTTGAAACTTAGGAAATAAAGAAGCTGGTGGGGGCAAAGGGTCACCATTGTCTACCCCTTTCAATCAGACTAGCAAGATCATTTATCAACCAGGGTATTAGCTTGTTCCTCTCAAATCAGCAGAGACAACAGTAAGAAGCAAAGGGGAAACCTCACTCCTGTGTGAAGCGTGCCTGTCCCACCTCACTTCACTGCCCACAAGATGGGATTTCTCTACTTTGGTCAGTATTTAGCCTAACAATTTATTGCCAGGCGATTTGGCAGCAAACAGTGCAAGCTGAAGTGGAATCTGATTGAGGTGAGCTAATTAATGTAGTGGCAGTTTGGAATGTTGTCCAGCTGCCAGTGAGAATTATGTTTGTTTGCCTTTGGCTCGAGTGAGAAATGGCCTGGCTGTTGATTTCTGAAGTGTGAGCCTACATTTTTATATCTTGTGTGAATGAATACATTTTTTGTATCCAACACATTTGGGGGGAAATGCTAACATTTATTGAATAAGATTATTTACCACTTGTGTGGCAGGCAGAGGAAGGAGGGGGCTGGGATTTTGCCCCAGAGGCTGACTTTGCATCTGTAGAAAAAAAGCAGAGCAGGTGGCATATAAATCTCTGGGCAGGTAAATACGCCATTTGAAATGAGCTCATCAAGACTAAAGTTTTCAGGAATAACTTTGAAAAAGGAGCTAAGTGAGGTTTAAAGCAGAAAGGAATAACTCAAGGATGAGAGGATTCTAAAATGAGAGACCATAATTAATTAATTAATTGATTGATTAATTGGAGACACACCCAAAGTCCTTGGAAGTTACTCCCAGCTGTGTGCTCTTCGTCCCTTCCAGTGGTTCACAGGTCCATGAGGTGCTGGGGATTGCAACCCAATCCTCCTCACACAAAGTAGAGGCTCTAGGCCTACAACTACTTCTCTGACCACAGACCCATTTTTATTTTATGTTATTTATTTGATGCTGTTTTGACATTCATTGTATTTTGCTTTATTACTTTTGTTAGTTTTCTTTGTTTTGGCATCTTACAATAACACACAGATGGGAAAAGTTAAAGACATATATATATATTGTTTGTTTGGTTTTGGTTTTTGGGTCATACCTGGCAGCACTCAGGGGTTACTCCTGGCTCTATGCTCATAAATTGCTCCTGGCAGGCTCAGGGAACCATATGGGATGCCGAGATTCAAACCACCAACCTTCTGCATGCAAGGCAAATGCCTTACCTCCATGGTATCTCTCCAGCCCAGACTTCTATTATTTCAAAAACTTTCCCCCCCAAAAAAACCTTTTTTTTTTTTTTTGGTTTTTGGGTCACACCCGGCAACGCTCGGGGGTTACTCCTGGCTCCATGCTCAGAAATTGCTCCTGGCAGGCACGGGGGGCCATATGGGGCACCGGGATTCGAACCGATGACCTTTTGCATGAAAGGCAAACGCCTTACCTCCATGCTATTTCCCGGGCCCCAATTTCCCTGCTACTTAAAATATTGTGACTTTTGTGAACCAAGATCCAATTTTAAACATTCTCCACAAGACATGATTATGGGATTTCCTATGAACTGTCTTTTAGCATTTTTTCTTTTCTCCAAACATCACCTTCCTAAGCGTGCCATCTGTCTGTGTGGTCTTCCCACCTGCTGATAACAGAACCTGAAGGTTCCCATGATGGGTTTTAATTGGAAAGCTCCTCTCACTTCTGGGATGGGCAGGTGGCTTTCAACCCCTGAGGACAGTAACTATACAGCCAGTCAATATTTAGATACTTGATCATTGTTGTCATTCAACCAACAAGACAAAGTACAAGGATTAAGGTGCTCTCCACAGATCTGGGAGTTAACCCTGAGCGTAGTGCTAGCATAGACCTTGAGCACCATCAGTGTGGTCTCTCTCTTACCCACTCTCTCAAGCCCCCACCCCCCAAAATCAAAAAAAAAATAAAAGCTCCAACAAAGTAGCTTTGAAATAGAAATACCTTTATTCTCCTACTTACTTTACCCTCCCCTTTGGCTCATACCCAGTGATGCTCAGGATTTGCTCCTATTTCTATGCTCAGAGATGATGCCTAATGGGTAAATATCCTACCTGCTACTATCTCTTCAGCCCTTGTTTTTGTTTGTTTTTATTTTATTTTATTTTATTTATTTGCACAGGCTGAGTTATGGGACTTGCTAGGATCACACGCTTTAGTTATGGTATGTATAATTGTGTTCACTGGGATTCACATTAGGATCTTGCCATGGTGCTTGCGCATCTCTATTGTGTTGCTTACTGGGAATCACTTTCACACACTTGAGTGTGCTGGTAAGCTCACACTATGTTGTGATACCAGGATTCCAGACACAAAGCCACTGGCCCCAGGCTCGGATCTTTCATGCAGCCTCATGCTTTCAAGACAGGTACTTTTAGTCACTGAGCCATCTCTGGCTCAGACCCATTTTATTTTGTTCTGTGTTAAAAAGAAAGTTTATAATGGGGCCAGAGTGGTGGCGAAAGCGGTAGGGCGTTTGCCTTGCTATGTGCTAACCTAAGACAGACCATGGGTCCACCCCACCCCCCTGCATCCCATATGGTCCCCCAAGCCAGGAGCTATTTCTGAGTGCATAGCCAGGAGTAACTCCTGAGCGTCACCGGGTGTGGCCCAAAAAAGCAAAACAAAACAAAACAAAAAAACAAACAAAACCAAAAAAGTTTACATTAGGAAATTAAGAAGATGAATTCTTAAATTTATATCATGTGTACACACATTTTTTCCCTTTTATTTTACTAGTACAAAGAAATTTCAAATAGACAACAACTAGTAGAAATGGCAGAAGATGTAAGGGCAAATATTACCAAGAAAAGATTCCAAAGTTAATGAAACAAGTATTACCAGAATTTGTTTTCCATGATGAAAGCCATGAGAATGGTAACAAAACATTAATACAAATGTTATACTTTCAAAGATATGAAATAAAATTAGTTTGTTAAACAAATAGCATTTTAATGCAGAAGAATGTAGAAAACACTGTCATTCTTATCTCTAAAATATTTTTATTTTATTAAATATGATAGTTTTTTTTTTTTGGTTTTTGGTTTTTGGGTCACACCCGACAGTGCTCAGGGGTTACTCCTGGCTCCATGCTCAGAAATTGCTCCTGGCAGGCATGGGGGACCATATGGGGCACCGGGATTCGAACCGATGACCTTTTGCATGAAAGGCAAACGCTTTTACCTCCATGCTATCTCCCGGGCCCCGAACCGGTGACCTTTTGCATGAAAGGCAAACGCCTTACTTCCATGCTATCTTCCGGGCCCCAAATATGATAGCTTTAAAGCTTTTATTCATATAGGTAGGAAGTATTTTGAAGTTTGTACTTCATATTTTGAAAATTTGAGTAAGGTAATTTTATTTTATAATATATAATTATAACATGGTGATAAATTATAATTTTTAGATTACTCACATAATAATAAATTAAATAATACATTATGGTGATGCTAATAGAAGAAATTATAATCGTACACAAAGCTTATAGTTATTATATGATTACTTTCTTTTTTTTTATTTTGGTTTTTTTGGGGCCACACCCATTTGATGCTCAGGGGATACTCCTGGCTAAGCGCTCGGAAATCGCCCCTGGCTTGGGGAACCATATGGACACCGGGGGATTGAACCGTGGTCCTTCTTTGGCTAGTACTTGCAAGGCAGAACCTCTAGTGCCACCTCACTGGCCCTGTACTTTCTTATTTTCTTATTTTTCCTTATTTTGTATTTTAATTTTAGATATGAGAAAGGTATTTTGTGAATGTTTTTCCCATAAAAAAGTAAAAACAAATCCTGGTAAATATATATATATATATATATTTTTTTTTTTGGTTTTTGGGTCACACCCGGCAGTGCTCAGGGGTTACTCCTGGCTCCATGCACAGGACCATATGGGGCACCGGGATTCGAACCGATGACCTTTTGCATGAAAGGCAAACGCCTTACCTCCATGCTATCTCCCGGGCCCGGTAAATATTATTTTATTCTTCTGTTTAAATGATTATTCTTTATGACAGAAAAACAAGGTCTCTTCTACAGAGACACGCAAAGATAAAGACCTTGTGAAGATAGGCAAATATGAAAATATAAATATAAATATAGCCACATTCCATGATTGACAAAGCTACTAAAAGCCCCAAAAGTTTCCTGGGATTGGATGTATATCTGACAGATAGAAGCGATTCAGATTGATTTTGGATTTTTGGAGTGCCTATTATGAAAGAATAAACTCCTGCATTTTTTAAATGTAATTTTCATGTTTACAAAAATTTTCATACTGGGGTTTCAGTTATAGAATGTTCACTGAGGGCCGGAGTGGTAGTGCAGCGGTATGGCGTTTGCCAGGTTGACCCAGGACAGACCACAGTTAGATCCCCAGCTTTCCATATGGTTCCTGAGCATCACCAGATGTGGCTCAAAACCAAAACCAAAAACAAAACAAAAAAAGAAGTACATTGAATGTACATAGGATGTACACCTTTCACCAGTGTGATCTTCCCATCACCAATGCCCCTTATTTCTCTCCCTCACCTAACCTCCAGTCTCTCATATAGGCATTCTGCCTTTCTCCCTCACTATCATTGTCATGGAAGTTGTCATTGTGGTTAGTGCTGTAGCTGCACTCATCACTCTTTGTGGCAAGCTTCATGTCACGAGCTGGTCCTCCCGCATATAGCTCTATTGTCTCTGGATATTATTGCCATACTATCTTTTATTTTTCTTATATCCTGAAGATGAGTGAGACTATTTTTTGCTTGTTTGTTTTGGTTTTTTGGGTCACACCTGGCAGCGCTCAGGGGTTCCTCCTGGCACTCTATGCTCAGAAATCTCTCCTGGCAGGCTTGGAGGACCATATGGGTCGCTGAGATTCAAACCACCATCCTTATGCATGCAAGGCAAACGACTTACCTCCATGCTATCTCTCAGGTCCTGAGCTAGACTATTCTATATCTATCCCTCTACATCTGGCTCATTTCACTCAGTATAATAGCCTGTCAATGTTTAGGCAAATTTTATCACTTAATTTTTTCTAGTAGTTGCTTAGTATTCCATTGTGTAAATTTACCTCCATTTCTTAAGCTGTTGTTAGGCACCTGGGTTGTTTCTAGTTTCTGGCTATTGTAAATGGTGCTGTGATAAACATAGGGGAGCAGAGGACTTTTTTTGCATTGTGTTTTTGTATTCCTAAGTATATCCCAGGGTGTTTGATCTTATCAAATCCTTTCTATGAATCTATTAATATGATCATATGGTTATTATTTTTCCTTTTGTTGGGATAGTGTATTACATTAATTGAGTTGCATATGTTAAATCATCCTTATATTTCTGGGATGAATTCTACTTGATCATGGTGTATGACATTGATGAGACATTGGGTCCTGTTTGCTAGAATTTTGTTGAGCATCTTTGCATCTGGGTTTATCAATGGATATTGGCCTGAAGTTCTCTTTGTGGCATCTCTAATTTTGGTATCAGGGTGATGTTAGATTCGTAAGAACTATTTGGGAGTAATTTCTGTTTCTTTGATTTCCTGGAAGAGCCTGAAAAGGATCAGCAGTAGGCCCTCTAATAAGATTTAAAAGAATTCACGAGTGACACCATCAGGGTCTGGGGCTCTGTTTCTGCGGAAACTTTTAATTATCATTTTAATGTCCTTAATAGTAATAAACACAATTTTACACTATAATGTTACTTAAGTATTTTATAGTGATTCTATGCTGTTTCTGTTGAGTTTGTCAAAAACTTTTGTCTGTTGACATTCTTTGAGGATTTGAGGATCATTTGTTTCAAGGCTCTTTTGCAGTTTCTTCTGTTGAATGGAGTTGTTATGAACCTCATCTTCCAGGTCACTGATTCAGTTTTCAGCAGCTGTTATGAGGCTTTTGAGTGAGGTTTTCCTTTCTTCTACCAAGATTTTAGCCCTGATATTTTGGTTTGGAGTTTGGTTTGGATTTTCCTTTTTTTCTAATTCCATGCCCTCTTGATTCTTATTTGTGATTCTTTTGGTTCATTTCATGGATTCTTTGAGTTCCTTGAACATCCTACAAATTTCCTCTATAATGTGTTTCTCTGAGAGGCTATGTAGGTGGATGACACTTGTTGGGTCTTCAGATCCATCATCTTATTTCTCTAAGAATGATGGTGTTCTGTGATGTCTTCCCATAGTATCCTTTACAGTGTGTTTTTTTTTCCTATTGTTGAACTGTGTACATTGATTAGGGAATAACTGTAACCTCAGAGCAAAGCAGAGTGGCTTGCTCCTCTGCTTTTATCTATTATTGTATTCTTGATTATAGATTTAGTATATTTTTTATTATCACTCTCCATATGACTCATTTTGATCAGCATAATATTCTCCATGTCCATCCATGTATAAACAAAATTCATGACTTCATTTTTTTCTAATAGCTGCATAGTATTTCATTGTGTAGCTATACCACTGTTTTGTTTGGTCACTCATCTGTTGTTGAGCACCTATGTTGCTTCCAGATTCTGGCTATTATAAATAGTGCTGTGATGAACATAAGAGTCATTTTTGAATTGTGTTTTTGTGTTCATTGCGTATAACCTTGTGAATAGTCATGCAGGATCATAAGGAAGCAAAACTTACAATTTTTAAAAAAGGAATATCCATATTGTTTTCCAGAAAGGCTGGATTGATGACATTACCACCAGCAGAAAATGAGTGTCCCTTTATCCCTGCATGTCCATCAGCATTGATTGTTCTTGATAATTTGTACCAGTCTCTTTGGCATGAGATGGTAGCTCATTATTATTTTGATCTGCATCAACTTGATGATTAGTAATGTGGAACATTTTTCATGTGCCTTTTGGTCATCTATATTTCTTTTTTGAGGAAATATCTGTCCATTTCTTCTCATTTTTTGATGGGGTTAGTTGTTTTATTCTTGTTAAGTTCTGTTAGTACCTTTAATATCTTGGCTATTAGCCCCTTATCAAATGGGCATTGGGTGAATAGCTTCTCCCATACCATGGCAGCTTTTATATCCTACTCACTATTTCCTTTGAGGTGCGGAAGCTTCTTAGCTTAATGCAGTCCCATTTGTTTACTTCTGTTTCCACTTGTTTGGACAGTAATATTTACTCATTAAAGATGTCTTTAGTGGGGCCGAGCGGTGGTGCTGGAGGTAAGGTGCCTGCCTTACCTGTGCTAACCTAGGACGGACCGCGGTTCAATCCCCCGGTTCCCCATATGGTCCCCTGTGCCAGCCAGGAGCGACTTCTGAGCGAATAGCCAGGAGTAACCCCTGAGTATCACTGGGTGTGGCCCAAAAAACCAAAAAAAAAAAAAAAAAACATGTCTTTAGTTTCAATGACATGAAGTGTTTTGCCTGTTTTCCTCTATGTACCTCATATTTTCAGACCTATCATCAAGTTTTTTTAATCCATTTTGATTTGACCATTGTGAATGGTGTTAAAGAGGTTTGAGTTCACTTTTTTGCATGAAGTGACCAGTTATTCCCACATCACTTGTTGAAAAGGCTTTCCTTGCTCCAGTTTGTATTTCTTGCATCTTTAGCCAAGATTAACTGACTGGGGTGTGTGGAAAAAAAAAAAAAGATTAACTGATTGTATGGGAATCAGTCTCTGAATACTCATGTCTGGCTTTATTCCAAAACCATGCTATTTTAAAGACTACTGCTTTATAGTATAGCTTGAAGTTGAGCAAAGTGATGCTTTCATTTCTTTATCTTTTTTTTTTTTTTTTTTTTTGGTTTTTGGTTTTTGGGTCACACCCGGTAGTGCTCAGGGGTTACTCCTGGCTCCATGCTCAGAAATTGCTCCTGGCAGGCACGAGGGACCATATGGGGCACCGGGATTCAAACTGATGACCTTTTGCATGAAAGGCAAACGCCTTACCTCCATGCTATCTCCTGGGCCCCTCATTTCTTTTTCTTAAGGATTGCTTTGACAATTTATGGGAGCTTATTGTTCCAAATGAATTTCAGGAGTATTTGACCCACTTATTTGAAAAATGTAATTGGAATCCTTCGAGGGATTACATTAAATCTGTAAATTCTCTGGGAAGTATTGTGATTTTAATTATGTTAATCTTTCATATCCATGAGCACGTTATATGTCTCCATTTCCTTGTGTGTCTTTTCTTTCTTTCTTTTTTTTTTTTTTTTTTTTTTTTTTTTTTTTTTTTTTTTTTTTTTTTTTTTTTTTTTTTTTTTTTTTTTTTTTTGATTTTTGGGTCACACCCGGCAGTGCTCAGGGCTTACTCCTGGCTCCATGCTCAGAAATTGCTCCTGGCAGGCACGGGGGACCATATGGGGCACCGGGATTCGAACCGATGACCTTTTGCATGAAAGGCAAACGCCTTACCTCCATGTTATCTCCCGGGCCCCGTCTTTTCTTTCTTGAATCAGTGTTTTGTACTTTTCTTTATATAAGTCTTTCACCATTTTAGTTGTTTATTTATTTATTTATTTATTTATTTATTTATTTTTTGTTTCTGGGCCACAACCAGTGACGCTCAGGGGTTACTCCTGGCTATGTGCTCAGAAGTCGCTCCTGGCTTGGGGGGCCATATGGGAAACCGGGGGATCGAACCGAGGTCTGTCCTAGGCTAGCGCAGGCAAGGCAGGCACCTTACCTCCAGCGCCACCGCCCGGCCCCACTTTATTTTTTAAAGGTACTTTATTTTCTGAGGCATAATTGTGAATGGAATTTTTGTGTGTGTGTGTGTGGTTTTTGGGTCACACCCAGTAGTGCTCAGGGGTTACTCCTGGCTCCATGCTCAGAAATTGCTCCTGGCAGGCACGGGGGACCATATGGGGCACCGGGATTTGAACCAATGTACTTTTGCATGAAAGGCAAATGCCTTACCTCCATGCTATCTCCCGGGTCCCTGAATGGAATTTTTTAATTTTTCTCTTTCATTATTTGTATATAAGAACACCATGGATATTTTCGTGTATTAATTTTGTAGCCTGCCACTTTGCTATACAAATCTATTGTTTTTAGAAGCTTTTTGGTAGAGTCTTTAGGATTTTTCTAAATATAGCATCAGGTTATCTGCAAACAGTAAGAGCTTGACTTCTTCCTTTTCTATCTGGATGCCCTTGATATCTATTTCTTGCCTGATTGCTATGGCACGGAGTTTGAGTACTACGTTGAATAGAAGTGGCAAGAGGGGAAACATTGTCTTATGTGAAATCTTAGAGAAAAAGTTTTTAGTTTTCCTCCACTGACTATACTATGTGCCATGTGCTTGAGGTAAATGGCCTTGACTATATTGAGAAAAGTTTATTTAATTGCCATCTTGATGAGAGTGTTTTGTCTTTATCATGAATGGGTGTTGGACCTTATCAAATCCTTTCTCTGCATCTATTAATAAGTTCATATGCTTTTTATTTTTCCTTTTGTTGATATGGTATATTATATTGATTGAATTGCATATCTGAAATATTCTTGTATCTTTTGAATGAATCCTGCTGTTCATGGTGTATCACCTTCTTTATGGGCGTTGAATCCTATTTGCTAGGATTTTGTTGAAGATTTATACTTCTTTTTTTCATCAAGTATATGAACTGTAGTTCTCTCTCTTTTTTTGGTCGCATATCTATTTGCTTTTAGTATCAGGGTATGTTAGTGCTATAGAAACTATGTGGGAGCCTTTCTGTTTCTTCAATTTCTTTTGGAAAGGCTGAAAGGATTATCAGCCAGGCGGTGGTGCTGGAGGTAAGGTGCCTGCCTTGCCTGCACTAGCCTAGGATGGACCATGGTTCGATCCCCCGGTTTCCCATATGGTCCCCCAAGCCAGGAGCGACTTCTGAGTGCATAGCCAGGAGTAACCCCTGAGCGTCACCGGGTGTGGCCTAAAAACCAAAAGAAAAAAAAGAAAAGAAAAGGTCCTCTTTATTTTAATTTAATTTTTTTTGTTTTTTGTTTTTGGGTCACAGCCTGCATTACTCAGGGGTTACTACTGACTCTATGCTCAGAAACCGCTCCTAAAAGGTTCAGGGGACCAAATGGGATGCCGGGATTTGAATCACCGACCTTCTGCATGCAAGGCAAGCGCGTATCTCCATCCTATCTCTCTGACCCTAGTAGGTCCTCTTTAAAGGTTTGAAATAATTCGGGGCCGGGCGGTGGCGCAGGAGGTAAGGTGCCTGCCTTGTCTGTGCTAGCCTAGGACAGACCGCGGTTCGATTTCCCCGGTTCCCATATGGTCCCCCAAGCCAGGAGCGACTTCTGAGCACATAGCCAGGAGTAACCCCTGAGTGTCACCGGGTGTGGCCCAAAAACCAAAAACCAAAAAAAAAAAAAAAAAAAAAAAAAAAAAAAAAAAAAAAAAAAAAAGGTTTGAAATAATTCACTAGTGAAACCAGTGGACCTGGGCTTTTGTTTTGGGGAAGCCATTACCAAAAAATATACCATTACCAAAAACTATGCCATTACCATAAACTATATTTTAAAAATCCTAAAGACTCCACCAGAAAGCTTCTATACATTTGTATAGGAAAATGACAAGCTAAAAATTGTTATTTAAATTTTCTCTGGGGTCTTTTTTTAGTTGGTACTCTTCGGATATGCAGGATTTGGTCGCATGTATTCTTTAGCTCTGGTAGTTTCTCTTTAATGATGTTCTTGACCGTGATTCTTCCTGGAAATTTTCTTCCTGGGTCTCTGGGACTCCAATGATTCTTAAGTTGTTTCTGTTGAGCTTATCATAGACTTCTATTTTCATCTGTTCACATTCTTTGAGTAATTTTTCCATTGTTTGATCGTTTGCTTTAAGGCTTTTGTCCAGTCTCTTCTGCTGTATGGAGTTGTTATACATCTCATCTTCCAGTGCACCAATTCTATCCTCAGCTTCTAATGGAGAGGTTATCTATTTTGTCATTTAATTTGTCTACTGAGTTTTTCAGACCTGTTATTTGACCTGTTATTTCAGTTTGGAGTTTTCTGACTTCTGTCTTGATATTCTCTTTTCTTTTTTTTTTTTTTTTTTTTTTTTTTTTTTTTTTTTTTTTTTTTTTTTTTTTTTTTTTTTTTTTTTTTTT
>PVKC010037567.1:0-12961 GCA_004027635.1 Crocidura indochinensis
AAGCAACATTTTTGACTTTAATGATATAGCTTAAATTGCATTCTGAAAGTATAATACACTTTGTATTTAGAATTTCTAAAACATGCCAATGTAAACCAATAATTTATTACCCACATAGGCTTTCCTTTAGAGTGAATGGATGTTGGTTGTCAACTGAATTTATATCTCCCAAACGACTGCTTATTCTCTCAAGGTAGATGTAAAATAAATTAAAACTTGATGGATTCATATTCCCTTGTTGTTAGGAATTTTGTTGCTAATAATTATTTAAAATAGAAATTAAATATTTCTGAATATAAAGTGATTTATAATTGAGCAGCAGAGTTTGGAATCACTCTGAAATCGCTTCTTCAGTAGAAAATTAGTCCTTAACAAAGTTACAGGGCTACCGTGGTGAACAGGAAGATATTCTATTTTAAAATTTTATTTGAGAACACAATTGCCACATATATGCCATTTTGATATTTCTTCAGAATTTAATTTAATTTCTTTTCAAACTTCTGAATTAATTTCTCATCAATGTTGTTTCCCTTGTTCTCCTTATTTTCTGTATATGGAAATACAGAGTGCACCCAATAATCTGTGACTCTAGGTGAATTGCTTTGTCAAGCATGCCCAAAATGTTTGAGAAGTTTGAAAGCAGCATTTGTGATAAACATACTTAAAAAATAACATTTGTGATAAACATACTTAAAAATTAAGCAAACCAAATTAAAAAATTTGGCTATATTACACAATTTTTCTATTACAGAAATACTTAATCCTATAAACCAGCCTCATACACATAAGAGTCAATTGTAATTAAGTTCATCCAATATTATTCACCATATGTGATTTTATATATTTCTACTAATTAACAAGGGCTAATTATAAAAGTCATAGTATAATATAATTACAATCTAATAATCTAATACATAATATAATTATAATCTAGTTATAATAGAATAACTAACAGTTTCCACTAATTAACTACTTCAGTGTCTTGATAGCATAAAGTTAATTACAGGTATTAATTAAATTGTGATTCTGTATTTTTGACTTTTGAAAGAAAAAGTATATGAATACCTATATACTCATGGTAAACAATCTGGTCAATTCAGTAAATTAGGTAGGATACTTAGCAAAATATTTGCAATTCATAACATATGGCTTTCAGTCTTGTAGAGGCAGCACATTTTATTCAAAGACCCTGGGGAAATCAGGTTGCTTGGATGTCATGAATGTTAATTTGGAGTCTCTGGTTTGATGACAGGAAGTTCATAGCAAGTCAAGAAAAATGTACCTCGTGCTGAGCAGGTATTGTTCACTTTGACCTTGTTTGATGATTCAGGAACAAAAACAACAGGAAATAATACCACTGCTATAATATGCAGACAGTAATGTAGATTTTAGACCTGTCAATTTCTTTTTAAATACCTAATGTACCACCACCATAATTACAAAATTGTAATTGCTTTCTATTTTCTCCTTGTATGATAAGAATTGGAACACATGACAGTGGATTCACTGGATACCAGGCAGAGTATATGTCATTTGATATTTCATTAATTTTTCAATACATATTTTGTCAAGGGGTCACACCTAAAGTGTAGTTTTATTCAAAGTGTTCATGCATGCAGCATTTTATAATGCAACTATAATACATTTCTCAGAGTTTCTTAAATGGTAATGAGATACTACCACAAATATCCAATATTTTCTAATCCAGTTTTACTGGTCAAAAATTACAAAATAATATAGCAAAATATTAAAATATTACAAAGTAAGTACCAATGTTTAAGAATGCAATAAATTTTTTCTAGAATTAAAATACTTCAGTAATCAACAACCTCTATGAGCTTTCACTTCTGCATATAATTAAAGGGAAATTTTTAAAAAATGCTTTTAATTTAGTTATTATTATTGCTAAATATAAAAGTATTTGAAATTATGTTTCCTTTCTTATACCGAGATTTTGTAGGTCTAATTTTCTGAAAGAAAAACAAATTAGTCTCTGGATGCTTCAAAAATGTTCTATGCTACAAGGTAATTTAAAACAATGTAAAATAGCATTAATTAGATTAAGTTACTGCATGTTCTCAGGAAAATAACAAATCTGTGGTTCGATGCTGGGTAAAAAAGAATATGCTTTTATAAGTGAAAATAAAAAGATAAAGTATACCATTTAGGGAGCATGAGAAATCAAATATTCAAAAAAAAAATTTTTTTTTTTGGTTTTTGGGTCACACCCGGGTGTGCTCAGGGGTTATTCCTGGCTTCATAATCAGAAATTGCTCCTGGCAGGCACGGGGACCATATGGGGCACCAGGATTTGAACTAATGACCTTTTGCATGAAAGGCAAATGCCTTACCTCCATGCTATCTCCCGGGCCCCTTTCAAATTTTCTAAATTAAATTTAACTTCTTTATTTTAGCATATTACAGGTATTCTATTGTATTCAACCACAAACAACCACGGTTTAAAGAAAAAAAAGTGAATATATATAAAAGTACAATTATACATCTTAAAGTTAATGTAGAAAAGTCATTTTAGTAACTATCTGAACTAAATTGGTCATAATTTTATATTAAGACAAATTTTAGAAATCAAATCCTAATTTCATATGAGAAGTAACTAGTATGATTTAAGTTATGTCATCTTAATCTAATATCTGAAGTTTTCCATTAAAATGCATGAAATCTTTAGATTCATCTTATTTTGGAGTACAGTGCATTGATCTTTATAGAAGATAAATTTTTGCAAGACCCTCATGAGTCTGATTAATTTTCACATACTAAGAGCATGACTTATGGTCACAGTAAACAGTGTTGTTACTATTACTACAAAGTCTGGAATTTACCACAAGCTGTACCAGATAAAATAAAATCAACTAGTTTCCATAGGGATTTTTTATTGTAATGAATCTCATTAGTAAATAGAAATTAATGGGTTACACATTTTGAATAAAATAATTATCCACCAGTATATAATTAGGAGTAATTATTAAAGATTTTTTAATTTTCTTAACTATGCTACTGTAATTGTAATGAATTCTTATAAATTTAAATAAAATAAAGGCATTTTCCTTTTTTCCTTAGAGAAGATATTTATTTATAAATTATTATAAAATTCATATTTATATAATATTAGAAATATATATTTATAATGATTATACTTATTATATTATATTAACTTAAAAAGTATTCCCAATTTAATATGTTTCCTCTAAGATAAATTATTTCCATTTTTTAAATATGCAATAGAACTGATTTGAAAATTACTGTTTTACTCATTGAATATTCCACTATACCTTTACCAGAAATTATATTTTATAGTCTCAAATTACTTCGGTTAGAGACACTAATATGTTTAAAAGTGGTTTCACATGTACACATATATAGGTTTGTATATATAAATACGTATACTGCAGGCTTTCTTCTTCCAATTTTAAATTTCTGAAATTAATAAAAAGAGAATTTAAAATAATCTTTGTAGAAGTATCTGTTTTTAAAACTATTTATAACATAACTAAATTTAAATTTAATGGGAGTTATGTAAAGAAAAATAAGCAAAACATCTACTGAATCATATATAAATATAAAGTATATATACAAAATTAATAAAAATTAGATAATTAAAATAGATCTATACTTTTAAAGAACCTAGGTTCTGTATTTTAAAATTGTAATAGTTTTTAGTAAATTAAAGAAAAACTTTAATCATGCACAAATATTGACACAGACAACTTTAATAATAAAAATAATGTGTTTAAAAATAACAGATTCTATATGTGCCATCACCCAAGTGTCAATATGCTATAGCTATATATAGGACTATTTCTGTCTGTACCATTCCACCATCTATGCTCCCTGCATCTTGGTAACATCATTTCTGCCATCAGTGTCTGTAAGTCTATTTTCGTGAACATTTTATAATTCTTTATTTATTTGTATTTCAAACACTTGTGAGTTCATTTACTATTTGACTTTTACTTGCTGACTCATTAAGTTTAACATGGTGTTCTATGACTCCATCCATGTTGGAGCAAATGGAAAGATTTCATTTTTCCTGGATGAGCTATTTTTAAAATATTCAAAGGTTACTTTTTAATTTTAGAATATCTACTATATTTTCTTTTTAAATCATGAAAAACTTTTATTTTTGTTCTTTTTGGGGGGCCATACCTATTTGATGCTCAGGGGTTACTCATGGCTAAGCGCTCAGAAATTGCCCCCTGGCTTGGGGGGAACATATGGGATGCCTGGGGATTGAACTGCAGTCTTTCCTTCGCTTGTGCTTATAAGGCAGACACTTTAACTCTAGCGCCATCTCACGGGCCCCAACCCATGAAAAACTTCTTAAAAGTCTGGGGTCATCTTTTATGTCGGTATACAATATGCTGAAACTTACTCTAGCTTCAGGGATTAGTGATTGACCCAGCTCTTACCACCACATTCCATCCAGCTGGCAGGCCTCATCATACAGTCCTTTGCTTGACTGATTCATCTTTCAGGGCACACAGACGAGCTGAGCTACCAAGTGCTGCATCCCATCCAGCTGCCAGGTGTCATTGCTGTTATGCATTTTTCCTGTTTTCAGTCCTCTGTTCAGCTTTTGTGGGACACAGAGGAGGAGTTCAGTCTCCCTCTAGCGGTCCTATTAATCACTACACTCCAGACAGCTGCTCTGGAGGAGCCCCCTCTCCCTGCTCTCAATGTAGATCACAATTTAAAAAAATCACAGTCACTCACTACAAATGACAAATGTAAAATGTGTTGACACTCCAAAGTCTAGCTTTATTAAATCTTTGAGGGTTCTACTCTTTTTCTCTTAAGTTTTTTCATTTCCATTTGGTGTGCATTATAAGATTGCTAGTTCTATAAAACGAATGTAGTTCAAACCCTATATTTTAACAGGAAATGTAGGGGTCATCTTATATGCCAGAAAATACAGTATTCTATATTAGCTTCTAAATATACTCATATCTTCAAACAATAGTTCTGAAAACACATTGTGGCATGTAATAATAAGCTGTATGAATAGAGGTAAGCTGAAAACTCCCCAGCAGGGTGGAGGCGGAGGAGGTTCACTCTGATTCATGGCCATACTGCATCTAGCCAATGAACTCCACCCCAACACTGAAAACAAACAAACAAACAAACAACAAGCTTGACAATGGGGAAAAAACACAAGCCAACATCAGGTATAGAGAATGAATATGGCAGCTCCGATGACCTGAAATGTGCCAACCACCTAATTACCTTCTTAGACAAGGTTGTTTAGAGAAGAACATGGAGGATCCATAATTTCAATCAAGAAAATTAACTGCATTTCATGCTTAGAGAAAATAAATATAGAAACTACTCAAAATAAATTATTCACTTTTGATATAACATTTTCAAGAATTAGTATTGTGTATATTAGTCTATTTCCTAAAAAGTAAGAAAATATTTTTCACAGGAAAGAAATCCCATATGGTCTTTTCATGTACATCCCCCTCATTTATCACTTATGATATTTCAAATGCAATGCTTTTTTCTAACAAAACTCAAATCACTGTCTTGAAGTTTCTGCATACTCTCAGAAAGGGAAAATCATTAACCTAGGATTCAACTATTGCTGTTAACATTTTTATTCAAGTTCACTAAAGAATGCTCTTCATTCGAATTTATCTCTAAGATTCTGTTTATAGTTTTTTTTCCTCTGTCAGCCCCAAATAATGAAATGTTTTATAATGTATTGCCTACTTTATTTCTGAGAACATTTCAATGCTAGTTGTTGATGAGAAACTAAAAGAATCTAGAATATATTGCCCCCTTTCCCCTACATATTCTGAGCATGTATGGATTGTGTATATTTCACAAAGGTAAATTTCAGGTATATTCCCTATATCACAGCAATAATTTTGATTAACCAGAACATAATTTGAAACTAATTTCTGCAGAATCGGGTGATAGCACAGCAGTATGGCATTTACCTCATACTCAGCAGACCCAGGAAACATCCAAGTTCAATTCCCAGCATCCCATATAGTGCTCAAAGCCTGCCCGGGATGATTTCTGAGCACAGAGCCAGGAAAAACCTCTGAGCGCTGCCGGGGGTGACCCCAAAACAAAACCAACAAAAAAGAAACTGATTTCTAAATGTGAAACCTACTTCTGACTATTCCTCCTAAACATTTTCTATAGAATCTATAACTTTAAGAAACCAGGTTTTTTGTTTCTCCCTTTAAAGGAATCTATAAATTTTGAACTTATATCCATCATGGGTGTCTTTGACAAATTTATTTGTTCTAAGGTTCTTAAAATTATATTATGAGCAAGTACTTTTTAAAGTTTTATATTCTAGACTTGGTTTTTACATGTTAATTTTAAAAATTACACAAACTAAGCTATAATATATACATGTACACATGGGCATACAATATATAAAGCATCTTTATGTGCCCAAAATAACACAGATGAGAGAAATGAAGCTTTGAGCAAATATACATTGCTAAAATCATAGTTTGAAAGAAGAAAATTCAGGATGTGAATGAGGAAATTTCTTTAGAATTTGTTTGATGATTAGATGAACATCTCTAGACACTGTCACATTATAACTGTCGAAGGGATACAGAAATTAACTACCATGACCTTGTGAAAGTGAGAAATGCAGGGAATGCCAAAGAAAAATGTTTGAAACTGATCAAAAATAGTCTGTTCTCCCTTTGGCAGCACATAATCTAAATAATCGGTCCATTTTTTAAACATTTTAATTTATTTATGTTCATTGATTTGCAATACTATAATGATGATTATTATAATTCAAGATCACCAGATGCCCACCTATATCCTAAAATCTCAACTCCCCCATCTCTCTGTCTTTCTGTCTCTGTCTCTTTAAGTTTTGGACATACCCTAGAGTGCTCTGGGTTACTCTGACTTTGCACTAAGGAATTATTGCTGTGGTGCACAGCATTATGCATGTCAATGAATGCCAGGGCTGTTTTTGTGCAAAACAAAACCCTACCAGCTCTAAATAGTTCTAGGGCTTGTCCTCACTTTGATCTTCATTCCCAAAGTAGTTATTCTGATTAGGCCTCCCACTATGATGCTTTTGGCTTGTGTGTGTGTGTGTGTGTGTGTGTGTGTGTGTTAAGCTTTCTGTAAGTATTCAAATGACAAATATGAGAGATCATTCTGTATGTAAAAATTTCCATCTCTTTTTACTTCATTCAGTCTGATATTTAATTTCTTAAAGACAAATTGTTTACTTTTTTACTTTGTATGTTATTTATTTAGTACAGTACTCACTTAGCACAGTATTCCATTAATTATATATACCAACATGGGGCCAGAGTGATAGCACAGGTCATTTGCCTTGCAGGTGACTGATCTACAAAAGACCTTGGTTAGATCCCTGGCATCCCATATGGTCCCCTGAGTCAGAAGCAGTCACTGAGCGCATAGCCAGGAGTTACCCCTAAGTGTCACTGGGTATGGCCCCAAAACCAAAAACAAACAAACAAACAAGAAGTATATATACTATCACTTCTTAATTTATTCATAGTTGATTATTTGGGTTATTTCCATACTTTAGCTACTGAAATAATCTCTGTGATGAGCAGAGATGTGCATATGCTCTTTTAAAATGTCTTTGTAGTTTGGGCTTAGATACCAAGAAATGGGATCTTTCATTTAAATTTTTTGAGTGATCGACATATTATCAAATTTGAATCTAAAGAAAACATGCATGGATTGCATGTCAGAGTGTAAAGCTTCCTGCAGCACACCCAAATTCATTTCCTGGCAACACATATGATCCTCTGAGTACTGTCTACAGTTATCTCTAAGCACAGACCCAGGAGCAAGTACTTTGAACCATTAGATGTAGTCTGAACACCAAAAAAGAATGAGTCTTTATGGTTTACTTTCCCAATTGGTAACTTGCTACTATTGTTATTTTTCTGCTGACTCAGTTCTCTACTGAACAAAAGCTACTGGTTTTGCATTATTCTAAGAGGTGATATGTAGAGGCATGCAGCATGCATGTCTCCATTTATTAGGGAAGCACACACCCAAAGTGGCTTTTGGCTTTTCTGGTGCAGTGCCTTATTTTCTTCCCAAGAAATATCTGCCAGAAGGCCCGTTGGAGAAGTCAATCATTGACCCTTGCGTGGATTACTGGCTATATTTCTGACAAGGCTGTGACATTATATTTATCTTTTCCTTTTATTTTTATTTTTGTCTCCTTTTCTACTACAGTAATTCGGCCTTAGCTATCCTGCAGTCACAAAGAAATTTCAGTACCAAAGAAAGCCCACCAAAAGCTCCCCGCTGGCTAGTTCATTTGTAACTCTTTGATCAAGTATAGACTGGCGCCATCAACTTGTTTTTCTGGGTCTAGCTCCATGATGGTAAACTATAATTTCTGTCCCCCCCAAAAATCCATTTTTCAGTCACTGCAAAAATATTGTTGCAGAATTGGTTTCTCTCCTCCTATTTTCTTGAAAAACCTGTTTTTTGATTACCCAAAAACACCTCCACCTCATCTTTTGCCTTACCTCTAACAGGGTAGTGATTTGATATGTAGATTCTAGGGTCCAGTACCATTGTGTTGTCTCTCCTAATAATCCTCTGCCCTTTACTTTTCCCTGAAGACACCTTGCATACCAGAGCTGTGCTTAAAATGCCATCAGCTGAAAAGTAAAATTTATCTCTCATCTCATAGACGTGGGTACCCATACAATGCATTTTGTGTGGTCTCAATTATTTCATATTTCATATTCGTCCTCCACCTCATGTACCCACTTTCTTCCCTGAAGGTTTTCTGACCCCACTAAGGTTTTGCTTAGGGACGCAAGACAGCAGTGATATATTTTGACTTAGTGTCTTCAGTGACTTAGTTGAACATTATTTTTAATATTATTTTCTCTGCTGATTTTGAACTTTCTCTAGTGACCAATATGTGGAATGGCATTCAGTACCACCTGTTCAAGACAATGTTCTGTTATTTATTGATCCCTGGTATTCTGTGATTCCAAGGTCTCATGCCCTTTTAACTGAAACTATAGTAAACAATACATAATTCAGAAATAACTAAAGATGAGAAGTCCCAAAATTTTTTTCAAAAAACTATGGCTAGATTTTAATATTCTCTTATGATTTTTGTTTTTGGCTTGCTTGTTTTGGGGCCATACCCGTGATGCTCAGGGGTTACACCCGCTATGTGCTCAGCAATCGCTCCTGGCTTGGGGAACCACATGGTATTCTGGAATTCTAACCAAGGTCCATCCTGGATCAGCTGCATGCAAGGCAAATACCCTACCGTTCCGCTATCTCTCCAGCCTCTTAATATTCTTTTATGCATGTGAAATACATAAACTTAGATTTCTCTTTAATCTCCATTATACACATAACTATACATTCTATAGCAGCCAAAGTTCCTAACTAAGCTGCATAGTATTTATCTATTATAACCAAGGAGAAAAAGTTGCTGGCAAGGTAGGATATGAGAAAATATGAGGAAGTGGTTAGATGGAAAGTAAGTAGATCATACAAAACCTTGGGTGATGTCTACCTATTATTTCTTCTCATTGTTATAATGTAGGGAGTGTAATAAAACAAGAGTTTGGGGATTATTTCACAGATTCTGTTTCCTACTATTAATATCAGGAAATATCACGAGAGAATAAAGTATAAAATCAATATAAAGGGAGAAATCTGAGTTTAAAACAACAATAGGGGCCGGGCGGTGGCGCTGGAGGTAAGGTGCCTGCCTTACCGCGCTTGCCTTGTACGGACCGCGGTTTGATCCCCCATGCCCCATATGGTCCCCCAGGCCAGGGGAGACTTCTGAGCGCATAGCCAGGAGTAACCCCTGAGCGTCACTGGGTGTGGCCCAAAACAAACAAACAAACAAACAAGACAACAATAACAAAATATCTATGAGGGCTGGAGAGCTAGCATGGAAACAAGGCATTTGCCTTGCATGCAGAAGGACAGTGGTTCAAATCCCAGCATCCCTATGGTCCCCCGAACCTGCCAGGAGCGATTTCTTAGCATAGAGCTAGTAGTAACCACTGAGCACTGCTGGATGTGACCCAAAACAAAAACAAAACAAAAAAAAATCTGGATATCAAGAAGACATTCATATAACTTTGGGGTAGGTATTGGAACTTCATGAACTGTCAACAAAAATTTTTTAGCGTATCCACGCCTGCCCAGTAGGACTGACTGCTAAGAACCGTAAGTCTTGTCTTTTCTTTGTGTTTCTTTGTCCTCTGCTGACATCCGGACCTCGTGGGAGTGGGCCAACCAGCCCCAAAAAGACTCGCTCTGCCAGAGGCCCATCCTAGGTTGGAAACACCCAGGAATACCTCATAAGACTGAAAACCGGCTATAACAAGTACTCCTCAAAGCAAGGTCTCCTGATTGTGACATCAGGCTGGGAATTTCTCCGTATCCACGCCTACCCAGTAGGCAGGCTAAGAACTGTAAGTCTTGTCTTTTCTTTGTGTTTCTTTGTCCTCTGCTGACATCCGGACCTCGTGGGAGTGGGCTAATAATAGGCTGCAGAAGAGCCTCTCTCTCACTAAGGAAAGCACATCAGTGCAACAAGAAGGGGAAAAAACACACTAAGGACTGTGCTGGATCACAGAAACCCAGCATTTCTCTCTGGATTGTCTTCTCTGCTGTAAGCCTAGGCCCAAGATTTGATTCTCTCAGAGGCCTCATCCACGGAGGACTCCACTCACTTGTAGGCTAATCGACACACCCAGAAAGGCTAGAACCAGAGGTGTATGGCTGCGCACATCGTCTACCCAATGAATACCACCGCAACACGTAGAAAAACACACAATACTAGTGTGACAATGGGGAAACAATGCAGGCCAGTGTCAGACATAGAGAACGAAGAAGACAATACTAATGACCAGATAATTACCAACGAACTAATCGATCTCTCAGATAAGGACTTTAGAAAAACAATATAGAAGATGCTCAAAGAACTCAAAGAAACCATGGACCGAGTTGAACAGAACACTAATAAGAACCAAGAAAATATGATGATACAAATCGCAAAACTCCAAACTGAAATAACATGTCAACTAACAGACCTGAAAAACTCAGAAAATGAATTGAATGGTAAAATAAATCATCTCAACACCAGGGTAGAAGAAGCTGAGAATAGAATTGGTGCTGTGGAAGATGAGATAAATAACAACTCCATACAGCGTGAGAGATTGGAAAAAAAACTTAAACCAAAAGAACAGACAATGGAAAAAATAGGCAAAGAATGGGAACAGATGAAAATAGAAATCTATGATAAGATCAACAGAAACAACTTAAGGATCATTGGAGTCCCAGACACACAGGAAGAAAATTTCCAGGAAGAATCAATGGTCAAGAACATCATTCAAGAGAAACTTCCAGAACTAAAGAATATATGTGATCAAATCTTGCATGCCCGAAGAGTACAAACCAAAAGAAACCCCAGAAAAAATACCCCAAGACACATCCTAGACACAATGATGTATCCCACAGATAGAGACACAATTCTGCAAACAGCAAGATCAAAAAAGGAAATTACATTCAAGGGAGCATCCTTGAGATTTACAGCAGACCTGTCACCAGAAACAATCAAGGCCAGAAAACAGTGGTGGAATATTGTGACAAGATTGAATGAAATGAATGCTTCACCTAGAATACTGTACCCAGCAAAACTCACTTTCTGGTTTGATGGAAAAATACATGGTTTCACAGACAAAAAACAGCTCAGAAACTTTACAGAATCAAACCCACGCTTAGGAGAAAAACTGATAGACCTAATTTAAGACAAGACTAACCAAAAGACACACCAAATTTCGATATAAAGATGGCATCAAATCCTAGGACAATTCTTTCTCTCAATGTCAATGGACTAAATGCACCAGTTAAGAGACACAGAGAAGCTGAATGGATCAAAAAACTCAATCCAACACTTTGCTGTCTACAAGAAACGCACCTGAATAGTCAGAACAAACATAGACTCAAAGTAAAAGGCTGGAGGAAAATTGTCCAACCAAACAACACCCATAAAAAAGCTGGAGTGGCCATACTTATATCAGATAATGCAAACTTTATACTCAGGAAGGTTGTAAGGGACAAAGATGGACATTATATAATAATTAAGGGGTATGTAGAACAGGAAGAAATCACTCTTCTAAACATATATGCACCGAATGAGGGTCCAGCAAAATATTTAATACAATTGTTGACAAAGCTGAAAAATAACATCAACAACAACACAATAATTGTGGGGAACCTCAACACAGCTTTGTCAACAATGGACAGGTCAACCAGACTGAAACCCAACAAGAATATACTGGACCTGAGGAGAAAAATGGAAGAAAGAGGCCTAGTGAATATATATAGGACACTCCATCCTCAGAAACCTGGATACACATTCTTCTCCAATGTACATGGGACATTCTCTAGGATAGACTACATGCTGGCACATAAAACATATCTTCAAAATAGCAAGAGGATAGAAATTTTGCAGGCTACCTTTGCTGACCACAAGGCTCTGAAATTATTTGTGAACTCCAAAGGAACAAAGAAGAAAAACTCTAACACCTGGAAGTTAAACAACCTCATATTGAATAACCAGTGGGTCCGAGATAAAATCAAAGAGGAAATCAAAATATTCCTGGAAACAAATGATAATGAAGACACAAACTATCAGAACTTATGGGACACAGCAGAAGCAGTACTGAGAGGAAAATTTATAGCTCTGCAAGCACACATCAGGAAAGAAAAAGGGGCTTACCTGAGTAGCTTAATGACTCAGCAGAGGCAGAAGGAAATAACAAAGCTGAGAGCAGAAAATAATGAAATGGAAACCCAAAAACAATCCGAAAGATCAACGAAAGCAGAAGTTGGTTCTTTGAAAAAATAAACAAGATTGACAGGCCACTGGCAAAACTAACAAAGAAAGAGAGAGAAAAAAACTTGATAACTC